>VYZV01040031.1:0-12732 GCA_013401275.1 Pandion haliaetus
GCAGTGCCCGTGACTTCCGCGTCAACAACATGCTATGAATAATATGGCCATAACAAGTGATACCAATCTTAACACTCCCCCCCCAACAACAAACCCCAAAACCTGAGAAAGTTACTGAAAGGGAGGAAAAAACAAGCAGTAATGCAGTCATAAAAACCTTCAAAAGGCTGACACATCAAGCATAATCATTCATGCAGAAATTACCTCTACAAGTACAGTTCTGAACTTTTAATAAGCATTCTTGTTAGCCTTGTTATGGTTGCATCCAGATGTCCAAGAAGACATCCTAAATTTTATAGCAGTTCGTCTAATAAAGAATTAGCTTGCTCTCAACCCATATGTCCTTAGACACGTAAGACACCCAACAGACTGCTACACCACTGCTAGGACCACCTAGACAAATACAATTCTGTCCCAAAATATAAGACACCCAACAGACAAGCCTAGGAGACAGTATTATCCCAGTTTGATAATTCAGAAATTGTGATACAGGGGCACTGAGCCTTAAACCAGCAAAACACAAAAAACCCCATTAGCGCTATTAACTTGATCTTCTTACAAATATTTGAAGAAAAATAGTCAATAGGTGATTTATTTTTCAGGGTCATGTGTGAAGCCACCTGCAGAGTGGAGTACTGCAGAGATCCACAGTCCCAAGTCTTATGTCCTATACACAGAAGCAGTCTTCCTCACACCGTTAAACTCGGAACACATTTGCTTTAGATATGAGTTCCTGGGCTTAGTTATCTGCTCAGAGTCCACAACAGTGAACAGTATTCAGTACAATTACATGCGAGATTACTGCAAAGCAGGACTGTGCATTTGGATTCAAAGATCCAACTTGCACACCTTCCATTCACAGCATTTCAACATTTTTTTTCTAAATGGACATCACAGATATGGCAGTGAACTTCTCTTCAATTACAGCTCTCGTTTACTTAACCGTACAGTATTAGAAAGCCGCACTGAAGATGTGAAACTGGTTACTGTTCTTTTACACAGCAACTGTTAGCCCATCAGCTATAAACTACTAAATCATTAAGAATAACTAGGTTTTACTTCATTTAAGTTGCGCTTTTCCTAAGTTTACTAGCTGCAAATGGAGATGAGACATGAAAAGTCTCTAATTAAATTGCTTATAAGCCCAGCAAACCACTGTTCAGGTTTTTTTAGAAACAACTGCAAGTTAGAAAATTACTATCCTAAACCTTAAACAAGGATATAAACATATCTATTTCAAGTATTTGTCTCATGGGAGTAGCACATTAACCTTTTTCACAGCATAGAGAGAATTAACTCTTCCAAGAATCTCGATTAGGACAAAATGGAATAGATAGCTTATTCCTGCACTTCTACTTTCATTAAAATATACTGCCACACATCACCTCTAGTTCATATGCTCATGATTCAGCTGGCAGAATTGTGCTGACACACAAACACAAAACTAACATGAAAAGGAATGCAAACCTGTCAACTTTGGTGAACAAAGAAAGCACACATTTTATAACCTTGGGTTTTTTCTTTCCTTTATCCCTTTTTAGAGCAAACACATTTATCACTTTCATGGTGTACATGATTTTTAATTCTGCCACGTTCTGGATGGGTACACAAACAGAATTTCATGGTCTGTTCCAAAACATCTGTTTTGGAAGGGTTTTTTTCTTTCCATAACTTCTTCCATCGTTTTTTGGTGACTATCAGTATTCACTAAAGGAAAAACTCTGGTTACACAAATACACTACAAAATAACAGCTGTATGAAAATCCTGTAGCAGTAACTAACAGATGATTCTTCAACACATTTAATATAAAGTTTTACTGAGAGAAGTTATTTTATTAACTTTTGAAAGTATCAAAGGCACTCCTTAACTTTTTGTTATGTTTTTCTTCCCTACCACGTGAAATGCTAACGTTACACACTTTGTCCATTAAGCCTCTAAGTAGAGATGTTTAAGTGCATTGCCTGTCAAATGTTTCTGTTGGTTTGCAGTTTCCTTTCCCTCTGTGCGTACAGGGACATTCGTGGGATGTGATTAATGTCAGTGCCAGCCACTTTGCACATAGATTTAACAGCACATGCATTAGGCAAAATGTAGGAATCATTAACTCAGCACATTCCAAATTGCAACTGATGTTTATTGAAGGCTTCTGGCATTAATTAAACCTCGCACAGCTAAGCGTTTACAATAATTTTACAGATTGCTGTCTTGAGGAACGAGATTCATGACTGTGGCATTAGAAGCGTATACTACTAACACAATCAAAGGGTCATTTTCAAGTCGTCCCAGCAACAACTGCATGGGGCAGATTTTTTGATCATTTGTTGGTCAAATGACTAGAAAAAACCCAAACTAATAGTAAATCAAATAATTGCTGCCACCATGGAAATCAACAAAATCACGTACCAATCCTTGTGATAAATAAGGCTGAAGTTCTATGCACTGATATCAATAATGTATGATCCCTGTATCACCGTAAATATACCTAGCAATACTGAAAACAATCCACAGATGACATTCTTTGAGTTGTCCCTGTGTGACATTATGCCAATTATTCAATAAATTACATTCAATTAATGTACATTTTGGCAAGTATTTTGGATAGAACCATCACTTTGGGTTTAGCACTGCCAGAACAGGACAGCTATGTGACTTGCTTTTGTCCTGCACTTACGCACAGCCCATTAAGTGTGCATATTCATCACACGTGCATCATCAGTGATCACACTGCCTGTCCATCTATTCCTCAATAATAATTTTTTATTACAATGGTCAATACAAGCTAGTCCAAGCAACAGGATTAGAAAATTAAAGTTTCTGTAAGTTTCATGAAAGTCGCTGTCTGGACAGATGCGAAGGGCCTAAGCTGGCAAGGGGCTTCAGCATGAGCTCCAAGCTCGAAGTCAGCTGGATGGGCAGCCAGAAGGCAGCTGTGAGCCAGCCATACTGTGCAGCGCCTTCGGCCCAGGTAACAGGAGCCCAGAGGATGTTTAGGGACTGTATGGGAAAGCAGGGCATGGAGAACTACAGGGAAACAGAGGAGGCATACACAGAGTAGGATTTAGTGGTATTGCTCATGAAAAAGCTTCAGTCACTACACCAGGCTTTCAGATGCACTGCAAAGACTTTTTCCTAGGCAATTATTTGCTCAAGCAAGGACAAAACGGAACTTTCACCCTTTGTGAACCTGCTCTCAGAGGGAGCCACAGCATGGGTTTTGCCAGTAATTGACACTGGAAGGTTATTAAAGTAGATACCTTTTTACTGTGATTTTAGGTTCATCACTCATGCCCTCCACTCTTACCCACTCACCTCAACTGAGATACTGAAAATTAAATATGAAGTACATCATATTTAATTCAATAAGACAAAACCCACATGCTTTAATATTCATTATCATGATATTCCAAATATTTTTGTTCATCTAAGCATGGCTCACGAGTAATGTTCGGCAGCTTTGTACTGCTTTGCCAAAGCAGAATGGTTTTGATCAGACAACAAAATTTGCTTTCACTTTTACAATACCAAAGCAATCCAAACCACCCTTCCTATTTTTGGTAACACCTGACAGACTATGACACAGTAACATTCTAGCACAAGATGGGAGAGAAGCATATCAATCTCCTCTTCTTTCAAACATTTGTTTAATTAATTCAGAAACTTTCCCAAAGATGGGAGTTTGACTTCATGAAAGCTGTGTGACTGTTACACATACTACAGCAAATCAGTGGGATGCTGGAACTTAGTCGAGCACTTATAGCACTGACGTTCTGATTTCAGTTGATGAAAGTAATGAAATACTTTGATATGTATTTTCATCACTGTATAAAAGTTGTACTTTCCCAAGCATCTGCAAGAGACCCTAAAAATTCTTATACTGTATAAGGAAAATAACCATAACATTCTAATTTTTGGTATGATGTATATGCACAAAGAAGCTATAGCACAAAGAATCTGAAATAAGTATTTTCTTACTGTTTCTAGAAGCATTATAGGATCTTAAGGAAAGAATACTGGAAAAAGATCTCTCCTTTTTTCTCCCTTTTAAAAATACAATTTCTCACCATTTAAGAAAATGGTGACTAGACCTGTATTTCCCACTGACATGTATCATAAGCAAAACATGTTGCTATGGTCCCCAGATTACTGCTATAAAGGAACCAAAAAGACAACTTATAATCATGACCATAAGCAGCTGTCACATAAAACTGTTCAAAGAGGGGAAATAACAACCCAAACTATGATATATTCATAAAAGCATAAGAATTACATTATTGGAGTCTAAAGAGACACACTGCTACTATCTTATATTTCTTCAGACAAAAGAGGAATAGATTTTATTTTTGCCTCAGAAAGCAAGAAGTGAAAAAGAGATGAAGGTGAACTTATGGCACTTGAGAAACATTAATAGTCAGTTTATACCATAACATAAATTCAGTGCATCGAATAAACCCTCTTTATTGGCTCATAATCAGTCTGTTGGTACACTATTTGTTGAAAGCTTTTTTACTAAAATTTTTACAAGTGCTCTTTAACGCTGCCCTAGTGCTGTCTCCGCTCATAACGTGTGCCTACCATCAAGGATTTGTTTGTAAACGCTGCTTTTAGATAAGCCAGTGTTGCTTAGGAAGATGCCTTATTTCTCAACACACTGTAGTATCCTGTAAAGATGCAGAAGAGAGGTGAATCCTGTCTGTTGGTCGAAGACCGGGGACTCCCTCTGATCTGTAAGTGTAAACCAATAAAGACAGCTTTGAAACAAAAGCACTTTCAAACTAGGCACATTAAAAGATGCAATGAATGGCTGAAGTAGAAGATGGAGGTATAAAACTACAAATACTGTATAATTGGACTAGACAAGTGAGCAGCAGAGGTCCTTTGGGTGTTAACAAATAAACAGGTAACAAGCAGTTCAGGAGCTCCCTTGAGCTGCAAAGTTATGGACTAGGAGAGCATTGAGGAAAATATCGCATGCCTTCATGTACCAGCTTTTCTGTAAGCACCTGCTTGTGGCCACCACTGGAGACAGACAGCTGAAGGGCTGGATAAATCCTTGCACTGACCCAGTACACTTTTTCTTATTTCTTATTCCAAAGCCTAAACCAAATCCACTCTGTTTTGAAATACTGCAGTATTAGCCTCCCAAGCACCCAGCTCATACTGTTCCATCAGACAAGAAAACTGGTTGCCTCTACTTTTCATCCAGTTATTCCTTGTTTCTTAGTAAGGAAAAGATAATTTGTGTAGATTTTTCCTCCTTCTACAGTTAAGCTTGTAGTACTAGGAGCTGAGAAAAAAATAAAAATGAGCAAAAGCTACCAAATGGCACATCCTGGGAAAAACTTTCTAGCCAACTAATGTAAGCTCAAAGAAAATAGTAATCTCTATGATTTCGTTTCAGTAACGTTTGCCACGTGGTCCAACAACAGTATGTATTCTCAAACTTGGCGTTATAAAAATAGTCTATATAGTGTTGCCCACTTTGAAAAATAAACCTTGTCTACATAATTTTATATGCAAATCCAAACCTGACTACACTTTCAAGATCCAGAATCCAGAGTTTAAATCAGGAATACTTAAAGACATAGGAAAAAAAATTAAAAAGATTATCATAAACAAAGACTAATGTGGCAGATAAGGGTATATTTTATATGATTAGGGATTGGGGTGTGGCTGGGAGGGCAACGGGCAAAACTGAGTAACCAAAATTAATGGGCAACGTACAGTGAAAGGTACTAAGTCAATGTTACAATCCTTGGGTGATTTTACCAGTGCACAATGATGTCATGTTAAAAAAAAAAAGTCTCTGCCAAAACTAATACTAATAATATAATCATAAAATAGCTCACTGGTTTGTTTGATCCTGAGTTATAAATATTTAGCAACTGCACAACATTATCCAGGGACTAAGTACTGGTTAGCATTTTTAGAATACAACAACAAACATCTGTTTAATCTAAAAAAACCCAAACAGCTCATTTTAACCTATAACTCTTTGCACTCAACTGGGAGCTGTATGGCAGCTCTCAATCAAATCTCAAAATTTCTAACTGAAGCAAAGTTATAAAACATGTTAAAGAAACAGGTGGTTTANTTAGAATTTACTTGTGAGACCTTGGGGTAGGGTACCAAGCTGTGCCTCTACACCATACTGCTGCTACTTGGTTCGGATTTCTGTTTTCTCCAGAACCTTCCTTCAGTGTCCACTGTAACAAGATATCTGTGGATTTAGGAATCACCGGAACACAAATAGCACCTACAATCAGTAAGTGTAAGCTATGCAAAAAGCTCAGCCCCCATTTTTGTTTACTGCTGATTTAACAAAACCAAATAAAGTAAAAATCTGATTTTGCTCTGTTCATTAAATGGATTTTGCAGAACTTAAATCTGACTAAAGCTTATTTTTTTCTATCTGGACATCAATCCATTTGTTTCCCAGTTTCCTATACATTTTCTTGAAACTGAACCTGACTCAACAGATCAACAATTCAGAACATCACTGAACTCTCAGTCAGGTGTATGTGGACAAACTGTTTTAGATTGTTGCATATTTGATAATCACAGAAGAGTTGCCAGTCCTCATGTCTTGAGCATTTAGGTCATGCTATTCCATTCATAGTAACAAAAAGCCTCATTCCTCTGAATTCAATGATACATTTACAGTAGGCCACCACGTGGCTATTACCAAATTGCATAAAACATGAAATACAAAAGCAGAAAATAAAATAGATTTCTCTGAAGAAATGTAATTTCAAAGTATAGATATTATCAGAAATGGTAGACATATCTTGTCTTTTATGGAAAGATAGCTGAGGTTTTCATGAGTTCCACAGAATTTCTCAAGTAGGTCGTCTTAGACCTTCAGGTTATCCTAGCTATATAAGAAATACTGCAGTCAAAATTGACTTGTTATTCACAAGCTCCACTCTATGTCAAAAAAGTGGTAAGCTTCTTGAAAAGTGATGCAGTGTTCAACATTTTTAGGAAAAGATGCTCAGTTTATTCTGTATACACTGACTTTTCTAGCATCACTTACAGAGACACCATTTGCTTTTCTATCAAAATTTGCACACAAGTGAAAGTGAAGAAAGAGAGTGACTATTTTTTGAAGTGCCAAAACTGCACCCAACCTGTGAAAGACAATTGGTTTTGGCAGCCTAAGTCTCTGCTTCTACCACAGCGACTATGGTAGACATTGCAAACAGAGGAATTTTCCTCGTTTGTGTTTTTCTGAGTGCATTTGATTTCTATCCTAGTCTTAGCTTGTTGTCCTGAGGCACTACAGAGATCTTCCATGGCATCTCATCCTATATAGTCAGCTCAGCCACATTCATCTGCAAAGTTTTACATGCTGCTCAGACTGCAATGTTCCATTAGTTGTCTGTTTTATATATTTACCAGTCCTGATGGTGGTCATTACATAGGCTCTTAACTAGAAGGAAACTGCACCATGTGGAGACCTAGTCAAAGCACTTAGACAGAAAACACACAGCAAAGGAAACAGGCAAATGAAGAGATCATTAGTTCGTCGGTGGATATCAAAACTGGGGTTATTAAGAGGACTACATGCAAATGAGCACCTTTAGCCCAACAACTGGTCTCCCAGAGGCTCGGGTGGTACCACTGATTCTTTGCTTGCTTAGGCTGGTGTAGTATGTGTAATCCTTACCTGGTTATAGATAGTGACCCAATGGGGCAGTCTACTCCACCACTGATATGAACCAGGAACTGTCATAGGGAAAAGAGGGGAAAGAAAACCACAAACCAAACCAACAACCACAAAAAAGCCAAATAAAATTGCCCATAAAACTTCTTTATGATAAGGATAGTTAAGAATAGGACCCAAACACTACAAAGGTAAACTTCTGACACAAAATTCTCACTTCTATTCAGCTAAATTCATTTCCTCTTGTCTCTCATCTTCTGCACTAGATGTGAAATGACCATCACTTGCATTCCTTCCTTTCCACTCACTTATTCTCCTAGTAGATCTATTTCTCCCTTACTTGTGCCTTTTCCTGGTCCTTTCTTTCCCTACTACATAATGACTAAGAACCTTTGTTCTTTCTCTGCCAGTGAGAGATTGTGCTCTTTCCTTTAGACTTTGGCTTCCAAATACGAGCGACCCTTAAATCCAAAGTCTCTCCTCATTACAACAACTTCAGCTACAGGGGCAGTCACAACAATTGGCTGCTAAAGCGCCTGGGCTGGTACCCTCTTCAAAGTTCTTACTGAAGAAGTAAAGGTGTCACGGGGAGGACAAAAATGGAACTCACTTCAATGCAAAAGTTATCTTTGAACGGATACTTTTATGGCCTTAGAACATCCTGACACGTGAAAATACAAACGCATAGCATCTTTGTTATCCTCTTCCCGTTTGGTTTTTTTTTTCCCCACAGCAAGGGGAGCACCCATTTTCTCCATCACAGAATAACTTACAAACTGCATACATTTGCTTTATATTATATCCTAAATGTGCACCTAGACTTTTAAGTCAAGGTCAGCAATCCTCCGGAGGGCAGGGTGATGCCCCTCACTGCTTCATCTTCTAACTACTGCCTCACATAGGACGTTTCTGTTTCTCCATCTGGCCAAACTCCAGGCCAGCAGTGAAGCTGCAGCTAGGTCTTCTTCTTATCTGGGACTGCATGAATCATCTAGAATACAGGACTTCCCAGTCACACTAACAGCAGAGCGGTATAACCTCCACCACACTGCATGGCACCGGTCTTCACCCTACTTTCTTAAACCTTCCCGACCTCCAGAACTCCTCTGCATTCAGCAAAGCAGCCCGCACAGCTCAGATTTACAAGAAAGCTGTGCAGACTGGGATGTTAGACAGGTAAACGTGAAGGACATACTTAACGCCACTTGTCAATACACACTCCTGCATTACTGAGTTCTCAAAAGAGAAAATAAGAAAACCCTTTTCATTAACTTGCTGTCCCCACAGCTGGCACATTTAACATAATGGGCTGTCAAAGACAGCTAAGAATACTTTTTGTGAAATGGAGTCCTCTATGGGTCATGTCCTAGGAGCTCATTGGTATTGATTCCCAGAAATTTAGCTTATCATGGCAAGAAAAAATACAGCTGTTTGCTGCATGCTAACTCTGCATGGTGCAGAGCGGACAGGACAGAAAAAGAATAAATTTGTTATAAACTTTTACTAAATATATATATTTTTATATATGCACATTTACATAGGTGAAACAGATCATCCCTCTGATGGTGGGTGACAGGTGGTGCCTTCCATTGACAGAAGCCATGCACCATTATACCTTCCTGTTCTTGATATAATCCAATTTAAAGAGAAAAACACTCCCGCAGCTCCTGTGCAAATCTCTTTTAGCTGCAAAGACACCATTAGACAATCCAGTTGCATATGTATTACGAGATGACCTTTGCTTTGAACGGTTTTGCAACCTTCTCACATGATGAAAAATTTGTTGTCACTAATTACTCCATTACTGTAAGCCAGCAGGAGATGCACTCTGCAGTTGAAGTGACCCCGGACAAGTGGAATGAAATTTTGAATGTATGAGCAGGACAAAAGTGTATTGCTGCACTGTGCCTTTACTGGTAGAGGTCAGAATTCTGGAAAACTTAGTTGCAGTGGTCCAAGGAAATGCTGAAGAATCTTATTTGAATGTAACATCAGTATTACAGCAGTCTCAACTACTTAAGTTATACCTGGTAGAGTGTAAGTATCTCTCTTGTACTCTAGGAAAAGCCCAAAGATTTTAAATGTAATTTAACACACATTTATAGTAATACATTTTCAGGAAAAAAAAAAAAAAAGGAAAAAAAAAAGCTCCAAATCACATTGGCTTTGATGCCGCCTTTCCAGGGAAATCTTTAAATTGGACATAATGAGAGATCCAAGGTCAAAAGGGAAAGAGAGAGTTGTGTTGTACCGTACTTCTCTCATGCATCCTTTCTTCTTATATTTTCATTCATTTTGCAGTTCAAAAAGGTAGTCACCAGAAATTCAGTGTTCTATACCAATGATTCTTACCAAATTGCCTTGCAGTACAGGTCACACAGTTCATATACTCCCCTCTGTTATGTCTGCTCTTGTGTTTCAACTGACTGCTTTACACAGATGGTTTCTTCATCCATCTCTGAATTTCTGTTCCCTACAGTTCCTGAGTGGTAGTATCAGGATGCTACTCTGCAAAGAACAGTAATTCTGATTTCCCCAAGTGTACTGTGTCATTACAATCTGCCAGGTTAGCATATCCATCTTAGCACTTCATTCCCTGTCCAAAAAGGAAGCCTCAAAATCATGTATACCCTTTAGACTTCTTTTGCAAATGTGAACCATAAGCACAACATCATGTTTTAGTCACAAGCACAAATGACAGAATACTTCATTGCAATATCAAATTAAAAACATTTGTGGAAAATCTGGAGAAAAACATTAACATCTTCCCGTGTGCTTGAACAAATATTGTTATTTATGCAATTCAGGATGTCACAAAATTATTTGTCTAGACCTTGTGATATACTGTGAAACTCCTTCATACCTATGCAGTAGTAGGAACATGTTCCTTAAAATGCTTTGGCACCTGTGGGAAATCAAGTACAGTCAGACATTAGTTCACACAAAATATCCCAGTGAATCAGGTTCCAAAGACAACATGCAATAAAAAAAAAGTTCATTTATATTGTAGCAAATTGTCAGAAGATTTATTTTGTATGTGATAGACAGAATTTTTAGTATTACAGAGATCACTGCTTTCTAAATCCAGGTTTGGTTTTGGTTTTTTTAACTGAACAACAACATATAAACATATTTCCTTCTTATTTGTTCCTTGATAGTAACAACCTTACAAAATGCTGGGCAACCTTTGCTGTATCTCCATTAATTAATCCATTTAAAATAGAACTTTTTGATTGATTTCTAAGGCCTCCATCCTTCAGCAGCAACTTCTGTCAGGAAGCTAGAAATTTCCAAGGTTTAGACATGCTATTCCAAGGATTTACCTCACAAGGAAATAAATTTTGCGTTTGGCTGAAGAGAGGAAACAAAATCTGAACTGCATAACAAACAATGACTACCATAAAAGCAATATACTCTCATCAGAAGATTAATTTCTCCCTCTTTCAGGGGCTGGGATGGGGGCGGGGAGGGGCAGGAAGGTGGCTCATGTAATGAAATTTTATCACTGCCAGCAGGAACATGAGCAGAAAGGAAGACAGTCTTCACTACGGTACCTCCCAAGGAGTGCTTTATTTTGCAGCTTTCATTTTCCTTCAAAGTTTTGTAATTATATTTCCATAATTTAGTCATATAAACAATATTACGATTTAGCTACTTCTCCTTAATTCTATCCTATAAAAAGAGCAGATTTGAATTTTTCACTTATCAGTGTAATAGCTGGCTTATTAAAAACATGTGGCAGAACTGTGATAATAGGATATCCTTGCTTTCTGATATTTCTTTTAGAAACAGCTTTTACATATCTCCTTGGGACAGAGCTTCTTGAAGAATATGGCTCTCTTCATTGTAAAGTGATTATATCAAATTAAAATTCATATATCTGTTTGGTGGACTTGCTTGTAGTTCAAAGGCTACATAATGTTAGTGCTGATCTTTTAAATAAAAACAAATTTTTGGTGATCACCTTAACCTATCACTGGAAAAAGACTGTTCTCGATCATATTTCTCTATGATCAGCACAGAAAATTCTGATGCTCAGCCTGAGACAGGTTTTAAAAGAGTTAAAATTAATTTATTATGAATTACTATCAGCTAAACTATTCTTCTTGATTAGGATGTCTAGCACTATTTTTCCAAAGCATCCATGCCTGCACCAAGATTTCTAAAGCACTTTATTTAGCAGATGACATACTTGTACAGTTTTGGGGGTTTTGCTTCTTTTTTTGTTGGTTTGGGTTTTTGTTTTGTTTTTTTAATAGAATGCAGCTCTGGATTAAGTTATTAAGCCCATAAACAACCCATTTTTCAAATGCTGGAAGCACCCAATGTTTTGTATTAACTTCTGTGAGACTCCCAAATACCAGTTGTATTTGAAGACTTATGCAATTTTCAAGGTAAGGACCCAGAAACCTAACTTTAATAAGAAAGAAAAAAGAAAAAAAAAAAAAAAAAAAAACAAANGACAAAAACCTGCTTAAGTCTCCAAAACTTGGCTGTATGATAAATTCATGCCCTTAAACCAAAAGAGAGGAAGAAGGGGAGTTAAGTACTTTATTTTCTATAATATCAGATGAAAACAACATTTATATATTCACAGCATAACATACTGTCACCAACTGAATTAAGTTCTCAAAAGCCAGTAAGCAACAATTGTTGCTGTCAACTTGTCAAGTAAAACTAAATTAAATGAAAACCTGAAGCATTAGCACAGAAGTAGAGGTATTTTAAAAATAAACAAGAATACAGGAAATTAAGTTGCAGGAAATGAAGGATATTTTTTAAATATTATGAAAACCATATCTTGGAGATTGCAGAACAGATGTTTTGTGAAAAAAATGATTCTAGTGAACTTAACAGTCTGTTTATTTTTATTTCTGTAAATATTTAGCAGATATTACAGGTGTGTAACTTTTCTTTTATAGATTGAAGTCAATCAAATAATTACTTAAGTTAATGAATGGAACTTTTATTTCGTATTAACACAGTAACTTTCAATTAAATTCTCTACAATTAAAATGGTGGAAAGAAACAGAATGAAAATGTTTTAATGCAGCATTGCCTTAGGTCA
>VYZV01040040.1:0-39435 GCA_013401275.1 Pandion haliaetus
AGAGGCAGGTCTTGGACATGGGTTTCTCAGCTTCTCAAATAATTAGAGAGTGCAAGTGGCTGCACTGAGGATGCATACAGGGTTGTATATATGCTCAGCAAAAGCTGAAGGACCTCAATTTTCTCCATGTCCTTCCTTGCCTCAGGAAATGCTGCTTATCCAATTTAGTTGTCCTTTCCCACCTCCCTGTTTTCCTTCTCTTCTCCATCCACTGGTATGTTGTAAGCCTTCCTGCTAGCTTTGCCCAATTTTGAAAGGAAAAAATTAAGGTACAAGTAGGTTCCTACACTCATTCCTAGAACAAAATACACAAAATCATTGGAAATGAGCTTTTGTTACTTTTGCAGATCATGAAGCATCCTGTTTGCTACTCCAGATCCAGAGGAGCATACAGAGGTGGTCACTGATGCCTTCAGTTTTGACTTGTAGAGGCATCATGTGGCTGGCCCATTTCTGTCCCAGTCACCTTTCTGTAATATGGAACTGGAGAAGCAGCTTTTGCATTGCTTTTCCAATTTTCATTTGAAAAATTAAAAGCTATTTTGTGCACCTTTTTCATGCTGTAGCCAGAACAAGAGAAGTGCAAGAGTTTGGTTTCTTCTCTTCTTCAGAAGGTCCTGTCTTTGTAAGCAATAGGTCTCTTCTGATGGCAGTTTGGCCTGAATAAGCTGTAAAGAATCAGACATATAACAAATTCCTGTGATTTTGTTCAAATAAAATTTTATACCAGTCTTCCTTGATTTAAAGATCTTAAACAAGGAAAAACTAAATAGAAACCCCAAGTTCTTAATCTGATTATTTAATTCTGTACAAGTTACGCAGAATAGCATCTGTTTTCATTAGCTAGACTTTGATCTCAGATTTTATTCATGCTATTTAACAGGGTGAAATTCTGCTTATTAATATGTTTTGAAAATTAATTGGTTTACTCATAATAGTCAGGACTTTGTTTCCTCCAAACTCTTTGATTCTTTAACAAGGTTAAAATATCAATATATCCCAAAGTGAAGTAATTATCTCAGAGAGTTTGTTTTTTTCTATTCCCTATTTGTGTTTATCTCTAGTGACTTATTAAATAATATGCTGAAGTGCAGCTGTCAAGTCCTTCATGAAGAAAATGGGTCAACGACCGTTTCATGTGGCTCTGTATGCCAAATTCTGTTGCTGCTGCTCTGCAATTACTTTTCTGCAAGTAATCTTTGCAAAATTGTGGTTTGCTACTTTTTATTTATTTTCAAAATATTTCATGTGAGCTTATTAGTGTTACTAATTTTTTAAGAAAAGTAAAAAGACTTAGAAAAGCAACAGTAACACACGTGTAGATATATAAACAAAGTCATCTTAGTACATGTGAAACAGTTTACACTTAAGAACTTATTAAAACTTGACACCTACTCAGTTCGACTGCAATGCTATTGATTTTGAGGAAATCTGTATGCAAATAAATGGTTTCCTCTTTACCTGTGCAAGTTTCTTGGTCTTTTGGCTTTGTCTAAGTTTGTATTATCTGATCAAGGCTGGTGGATAACGTACCTTGTGCAGAGTAGGTCTGTAAGGCTCTAGTTTCTAGAACTCTTCTGAATTGCCCAAGATTTAATTGAATTGTCCTTGAACGTGATAATTAATATTTAATATATCTGAAAGACACTGTTGTCATCCACTGGCTGATTAAAATAGTAATGTACTGTGTGTGGTAGGATACTAGGGCACTTTTTTTTTAATGAAAAAATTGGTCATTTCATACCTCTGGGTTGTTTCACATAGGGAATATTATTAATTACTTCCTAGTGAGACGCTAGTTCATTACAATAATTCAGAATAAATTACAAGAATAATTGGTTTAAATCTAATAGATTTGGCAACAAGTAGGTATTAACGCCCTATTATCAGTGCTACATCACTCAGATTTTGCTTTAGTCTTTCATTTCATCCACACTAAACTTAAGCAACATTTTACCTACAAAAATATCAATATTAATTCCTGTGGGGAGCAGCATTTGCTCTTCTCTGTCTTTCTGGTCTTCTGAAAACACTACTATATCATATGAATATTATTAGGTGATTAATATTATTAATTAGTATTATTCTATGAGAGACACTGGGCATGCTTCTGATGGAGTGGGTCCACTGGAAATGGTTTTTCCATCACCAGAGGATGAATTCTAAGCATTTTTGCCATCTCAGTAATGGGAAACATGCTCCTGGAGACCTGCCCACAGCTCTGACCACTGTTGATGGACCCTGCTGCATCATGCGTGATTGAATACAGTGAAATTTTGCATCTTTGCCTAATGCTCTACCAGCTGCAAGACTGACAAGTGTAACATGATGAATATGGGTCACTTAAAAAAAACCAATAGGGCACAAAAATGCTAATAGATTTGGATTGGCTTCTTCTTTGTGTCCCTCGTCTCACTTGTATTTTGCCTTTTAGTACAAAATACGCCTTTTTTCCCCCCACGCTGCCTCTGTGCAATGATGGAAGAGCAGAAAAAATGCAATAAAGTGAAATTAAAACTGGTGAAGATTTGAAATGGGATAAAAAAGTTGGAATGAGTGAAAAGAGTGTGGGGAATAAAGAACTGTTGGAAGAACAAGTAGGGGAAGTCTTTATAGCTGTTGCTATACCAAAAGAGTAAGGGACACTGCAGTCATGCCTGCACATGCAAAACACCCCAGCAGTGTCATTTGCAGGACTTTTAAGACTTGGTAGTTGTAAATTTGCAAGTAAATTTTGTTGTAGAAGCTGCTTACAATGCAAAGGGCTCCACTTTCACACCATTGACTCCAGTTGCCTGCGTGGGCCAAATTGGGACGTCACTCCTGTGGTGACTGCTTCCAGACANAAAGCTCCTAAACGTGTGTTTTTCTGATACTTTTCTCAGTTTGACCCATAAACGATCGGTATATAATTAGCTCCAGAAGAAATTTGGGGTTATTTGCTTAGATAGAGGACTTTCAGTTTTATCTGTCATGGTCAACTTATTGCACAAGATCTTTGTGGTTGTGACAAGAATTAAATACTGAAGGAGGAGGCCGCAACAGCGGTTTCAGTAAAGACAAGGCTGGAGTGATGCTGCTTAGTAAGCATGCAAAAGCCTGCTACCATACCAATCTCCTTTTTAAAACATGTTAAAATGAGCACTTCTGGGAAGGAAATTAAAAGGTGTTAAATGAGTAAAGTTTTGTTCTTTGGGCTCACAAGGCAGGAAAATACAGAGATTAATATTTCTGAAATCCTTGTGTAGATACAGGAAACATTAACTTGTGTTTGTAGAAATTAAACTGGAAATATTTATGTCATATTTCTAAATAGGGAACATTTATATTTATTCTGAGACAAGATGAGCTAGTCTAACTTGCATGCTTGTCACATAAGCTGATGACATTGATGCTGTGGAAGAGCCCATTTCTGGCATTGGTCTATAGGATCAGAATCTTAAAGTCATGATTTGTGGCTTTTAATACTAAAAGTAAATGCAAGAAAGGCATAAATCCCTGAATCTAGCACAGACTCATGCAGCCCTGATGGGGCTCAGTATGTAAAAATTAAAAAGGTTGATAAAAATCTTGAAGGCAGTGAAGAGGAAAGGAGGAAGCTTGAGAGGAAAGGAAATGACCATGCAGGAACCACCATCACCAAAGACCTAATGTCTCCATGAAAAATCACTTGTTAAGATTGAATTACTGCCATTTCAATTTATTGCAATTCAAGTTATAATTGTAAATAGAACTGAACTGGAAATGAAGTTTCACTTGTACTTTCTTGTGGTCTTCAGATAGATAGTCTGTTAAGACCTCAGGGATCATGTGGTTGGACTGTCAGTAGAAGACCTGCTGTGGCCCCTCGGCCACTCACACCTCCTTACGCCTTGTGTTCGACTCACCCTTCAGAGCTAATTAGCAAAGGGATAGCCCTTGGCACATACCGAGGGATGCTCAGCAGGATATCTGCAAATCCAGCCATGACAGGATAGGTGCAATTACACCATTTTAAACCAGATAAGGTTCCATGCACAACTTGGCAGGAAAGGATAAGGCAGGAGATACCCATCTCTTTTTCTTCCTCACCCTTAAAAGACTGCAACAAGAGGGCTTTCAGATGAACATGTGAATACCTGCAGCGTATCTCCTCAGTGTGTTCTTGCAGCTGTTGTGTTTTATTGGATTTCCCTTCCCAAGCAGATGGGTTCCTCAAGGGAGAGCACAAAGTCAAGTTTCTCTGCCTAGTAAAAAGGCAGAGCAGACCCTATGTCAGGTAACAGCCTACAAGTACCTGACTTGCAAGGGTTCACACCCAAATGCTACCAACAATCCCTCTGTTTCCCCTAAAGCAATAAGAAAAGCTGATTAAAATTAATAAAAGGGGGGGAGGTTGCAAAGTATTTCACCCTGTCTGCAGGCACTGCTGCTTTAGTAATTGACATTTTGCACTTTCAAGTGTTAATACCTGGGTGAACAGCTGAGGTGAGGATACCACTTCTCACAGGTGTACAGGTGAACCCAAATTCATCTGCCACCTTCCCCAGCAGTACCAGCTTTTGGAAACATTAGACTTTCACTTGTATCTCACTCACCAAAGAAGATGACTACAAAGGGCCAAAGGAAATTGTGTTCATGTGGGTTTTGTTAGCTGTTAGTTGTGAATCTGGGTAAGTGCTATTTATCAGCAAATAATGTGGTATTATCTTTATATAGTTATATAAATATCAGAAAATAATGCAGTATCATGCATCTTTAGCAAAATGCTGCTAATATTTAGCCTTCTTATGCATTTAGTGAACACGTGGCTTTAATATGTGTCATAAAATGATACTGAGGACTCGGATCAAGTCTTTTAATAAGATAGCAGTGGTACAGAGGTAGATGATCCTTAAAATTCCCACTGTTTAGTTCATTTGATTTTTTGCAGAAACCAGGAAATATTCTTACTTCTATTTTAGTACTGAAAGGTAAAGTAAAAACCTATTTTGTTACAGTTCCCTTTAGTCTTTTTCCGTGGGACCTAATAATTCTTACCAACTGGTTTTCTTCATCACTGTCTGTGTGTTTCTGCTATGGGATAAGTGAAACAGGGCTCAGCCTCTGATACTCATTTCTAGAGTATGGCCTAGGGACTTGAAATAACCCCAACCCCATTTCGAACACAAACACATCGTCATACGCCAACACGTGCAAAGAATAGTGAACAAAAGCCATTAAAAATATTTTAAGTTTATCCTATTGGTTATAAGCACAAAACAATATAATGTTGTTTCATGGATTTTTCTCAAAAAAAAAAAATACATATGTTGCAAAAAATTTCTTTGAATCAAAAAGTTTGATAAGCATTGACCTAGGGGTGCCTTTATTTTGCCTATATAAGGCTAATGGGAATCCATTCTTGAAATATGCGTGTGAAATTTTAATACCCTGGGAAGACAGTAACTTTTATCTGAAACTTTGCTATGTCATGAATGCACCAGAATTTCACATCTTTAGAAAATTAATGGAGCATAAGTTGCATTCCCATAGAGACACTGACATCCCAAGAACACCTAGTGGTAATATTACTGCCCAGCAAGAAAGATCCATATTGTGATTATTAATATAAGAATATTTATAAAGAATTGTAATTCTTGATTTCCACATGACTTTTGTGACTGCTTAGACTGCTATATTCAAAAGCCGTCTCTATAATTCAGCTGTAGACCTCATTTCTGTAGATAAGATTTCTGGGCTTGCCACTGCTCTGATCACTGCAGGTAAGATGAAAGTTGTAGGTAGATGAAAAGCAATATCCCATTCTCGATCATTGATGCAGAGTTTGTATTTTTTGGTTATAGAAGATGACATAGGCCATAATACAGTAAAAGAGTACAAAGTAATCCTCGTCATAGTTGTTTTGTAAAGCTGTATGTGAGTTATGAAAAGTGATACCCATAAATTACCAGTATAACCTATTTAAAATTCTGCTGCGGTTTGCTGACATTTGAGCTAAATAATGATTTTAGGGAAGAAAGCCCAGGTAATCATTCTGTTACTATTGAGTGATATAAAAAGGTTTCTTTTTCTTGTTCTGTAGATGTTAATACTAAACCAGTGGGTTTTAAGCAACTTGATATGACAACAAACCATAAGCAAAGCCCCAGTGCTTTGTTTTAGACAATGTAAGGGTTTTTTTAATGGGATTTATGCCCAAATTCTAATCCTACCTAAACTTTCTCCCTTTCCAGCTCTGGACAGATATGGTTTTCTTTACATATGTTGAGGTAAAATGCAGTTCAATGTTAAATCGATTAAAAATGGTTGGAAGCCAACCTGCTTCAATGTCCTCAAACATTTTATTTAAGCTTTGACTTGTCTTTCTTCATCAGCCAGACATTTTTTTAAAACCTTTTCATCCCTTATCAAATTTTAATAAGAGATTGCCCATTTTAACACTTGAAGTAGTTTAGTGCAAACCCAGAGAGGCACTTCACCCCATCAGAGGAGCTTGGAGTCACATTGGTTGCATCTGTGGGGCAAGTGACTCGGCTCTCAAAGTGTTAGAATTTATGGTTTCATTTCAGGTCCATCTATCATCTAAAATTCAGGTTTGAATTAGAAATGCAATACATAGCAGGGCATGTCTGCCTCACCAAAAAGGTATGGTCTTAACTCGATTTATTTAGAACCTTTTAATGTGCTGGGGCTGTTGCATGGGACTGTGGCGTATGGAGGGTTTTGCTCCAGACAAAGCCGATGGTGGTCCAATAAATTGTACATGGACTGGAGGGCTGAGAAGCTGAAGAAGAGCTACAGTTCTGCTGTGCAATACCTTTGCACAGTGGATGTGTGAAGGAAGGGGAGAACAAATTTGCACCTGCTCATACTGACTGATGCAAGTTGTTCTGCTATTTCCCATGTTAAATGGCCTCATATTCAAACATGATGTTGGGATTCATCACAATTTGTTCTTAAATATCTGCTTGGCTGATATAAATTGTAAAAGAAGGAGACAGTTTCTTGAAGGGTGATAATGGTTTTAAGTTATGGCTATAGTAATCACTTAGATTTTTATTGTGCATCCCCTGGTGCTGGCTGCTGAATCTTCCACTTTGATATTCAGGTATTCATCAGCGCGTGTCATAAAACTCACATAAAATCATATAAAACTAGTCCTCAAAGCAATAAAATCTATCATGTCAGGGTGGCATAAGTCCACCCAGAAGAAGACCAGCCACTCTGTAGTACAAAAGACCTGGTATAACATTGTGCTGTCAAGGCCAGCAACTGTTGCTGCGATAAAATGCCTTTTGTTGGGGTTGTTCAAAGCAGTAGCAATATTCATCAACTCACTGCTGTCAGTAGGAGACAAGGCCGGGAACGAGGATCCATCATTTTCCTCCTGGGAATATGCTAGGTGACAACCCTAATTGCTCTTTTAACACTTCTATCATTCTCCCAGCAGCATAATTTCCTGTAAGTCAGAGAAGTGTCAACCCCACCAGTGCCAGAAACTAATTAATTTCTTTCCACATCCATTCGATTCCTTGGGTAGGGTTCTCACGGCGACAGGGAAGAGCTGGTCACAGGCGCTGTTTGTAATTCTCTTAGATGTGTTGGCTGTAAAATTAATTTAAAGTTACTTTTTTTAAAAAGAAGTCATTTTTATCAGCATAATGTATTTCTGGCAGTTGCGATATTCTCAGATAATAAATATGAGGGATTATAACTTTTGTAAGTATGTGTTTATGAGTTCATTTTGATGCTCTTCTGCAGCTGGTGGATAGAGGAGACTTGTGAAGAGTCAGATGTATCTTGGACGCTTGCTCTGTGATTCTTTGCTTTGATTTGGCTGATTTATTTGGAAATACATTCTGGAAAACGAGGTCTGCAAAATCCTGTGGTAGGGACGTGTCACATCCTATGAGTGCAACATATAGTTTAAGACCAGTAATCTTTATTAGTCAAAGATTAGGCTCTTTTTCAAGTTTAAGCTCTATTTTCAATAGAGTCTCATTGGTTACTCTGGTACTTGTAATTTTATCTTTTCTAATCTAATTTCTTTAACTTTAAAGATGGTAAACCAGAAGTTTTGTGTAATACTTAAATTGATGTTATCCAAAATACTGTGTCGTGTCCTCATCACAAGAGCATAAAGCCACTAAAGTCAGAAGGGAGCTCTGGAGGTCCTCTGTTTCACTCTGCTCCTCCAAGCACAGCCAGCTGTTGTTTTCTTCATTAAACTGTCTTGTGAGTGAAGTGGGATCAGGTCTAGTAACTGTGAGATTTTTGTTTGGTTTTATCAAGTAAAACCTTATTTTTTAATTTTTTTTTTTACTAAATTAAGAGTAGGCACTGGACAGGAGGTGGTTGTTATAGCTGGCCATTCTGTGACTGTAGGCCAAGATGAAGGTGAAGGCGTAGAAATTATTACAAATAAAAGGTAATCAAAGCTTTGAAAAGAAAGTAGATTTGGACTTAGGGGACCTCATCATCTCCATCCTCAAGCTCAGATCATTCTAGTTTCTGAAACTGGATGTGTGAATCTGTGAAGTCACAAGTGCCATCATAACTGGGAAGAAAAAGAGGCAGCAGAAGCGAGGGGGCCATCCAAGCAGCTACAAGCTGGAAAATGGCAATGTTACACAATCCTTAATTATGCTTTCCTTCCAAATTTGTTGCAATGGCTTTGGTCCATTGATTTAGATTTAAGCTTACAAGGAGTAAATTTAGACTGGGAAACAGAAAAAGGTGACTAACCACTAGAGAAACAAGTTCTGGAAGCATCTTTAATGGTTATACCGAAAAAACTGATTTTAATTTGAATGTGTAAGTTTGTGAAGGTTATTTTATGGCATATCTGAAATAGCAGGAAAATGGACTTTGTCATCCATGAGATTCAGGAAATTCCTACCAGTTCCAGGTGATGTCCAGAACCAGAAATGAGGATCCCCAGGAGGTGGTCCCATTCCCCTCCAGCTTGAGAACTCACAGCAAGTCCAGCTCTGGTAAGACTCTGCCTTCAGCCCTGACTGCACAGACCCAGAAATGAAAAGTTGTTTAGAGCCCAAGTTCGAGGTCCAGTTCTGTGTGTTAATCGGGACCCCTGAAAATTGATACATCTGCTTTTCTTGACAGTGAAGTCAGTATATTACCATCCCTTAACATAGCAAAGAGAGAGAAAGTGATCCCACAATTAAAGATTTTATCTTTGAAAATCACGGAAATTTTCCACCAGAAGATTGCAATATAAAAAATAAAATTAAATTAAATTCATGATATGCCACACAAAACCTGTGGCATGAAGAAGAATGTTAAAAGGGAATATTTAAAAGCAGTAGGATAATGTCTCTCATCTCAACTAAGTGACTGTGGAAATCAGAATGTAAATTTATGGCCTAGATCCTGCTATAGTACGGAAGTATAGGTTTCTACAGACACACACAAAAAAAACCAAGCCAGACAGAGTTCAAGGTATTTCCTGAAGGCAAAGGCGGCCACACCTGAGTTAATATAAGATGTAAGAAAGCCAAAACCATTATTCTTTCTCTGCATTGGTGAGTGCTTAGGTATCATGTCCTCTGCTTTTACAGGATGTGAGCATGAATTCTTTAAGACAAGTGAAGAGTTGGTACCAGCCACAAAGCACCATATGTGTTTCTAGCACAATTCAGCTTTCAGACATGGCCAATCATTTCCTACTGAAGTAGATTTAGAAGAATAAATGCATCCACCTCTGCAGTAATTACCATTAACTACATTAATGTAAAATGCCATACAAACGAAGATGTATGCTGCACAGCTGCTTCGCCAGCAGAAGAGCAATGAAATACTCTGCATTGCCATCCAGGGCGATGGCACATTTTTCCACAAACTCAGTTCTGGAGTGATTTTTAAATCTGCAGAGAAGTTACAGTTATGAGTTGGATGGGACTGCCTGGAGTATCAGCAACTTTGGGGTTATATTTGTTTTAAGTTGTAATTTATTTTCTGTTGTGGTTACTGAATGAAGACTGCAAATGCTGCCTTGAAAGGACTTTTCCCTGCTCATCTAGGCTTGGTGGAGGTGGAGTGTGAAATCTCTTCTGGCTTTTTCAGTGCTTCTCCAAACTGTTTAGCTTCTCCTTAGGCTGCAGCAAATTGATTTTTCACCTTATTTTCTAAGACTGTATTATGCTGCTCTCCAGACATTACATAACTGGGTTTGGGGTTTTTCTTAGTAAATATATTAGTGGTGATAGAGCATAATCAAGGGGCGTTTTAGCAATACTTCTTAAAATGTACTATATCCTTTTTTTACTAGTGAAATTGTTCATTAAGGTCTATGAATACTTTCTAATGGACAAAAAATAGGTTTCTTGTGATGATGTCTTTCACAGGCAAAACATCTTTTGCTTTTTCACTTCAGTTTAATGCATGTTTTAAGCAGTCATATTGTGCTGGTTTATATTAGAAATGCAGCCTTTCCATAGCTTGGCAGGTTTTGCGATTAGTCAGTGGTTGCTTAAACGGTGAAATCACGAGGGAGCACAAACTGAGCGTCTGAAAGATGGGGGGGATTTCTAGTCCCACCTTCAACAGACAAGACAGGGATGAAGATTTGGCCATGTATATCCCCTAGGCAAGCACAGATTATTTAGGATGTGGTTGTAGAGTCACCTTAAGTGACAGCGTATGGCTGTATTTGTGCCAGGGACTGGTCCTGAACTTCCCTGTTCCCTCTTGGCCATGTGTTGCCACCACGTCCCTTTTACACCAATACCCCTACCCATTGGTGCTTTCCCTAGTACTGATGATTTCTGGCTGAGGGGTGAGTTGCACTGATCTACCAGAAAACTACGCCTGCTGAAAGTTTGATTTATCTTTGATAGGTTTAAGGTGATCACAGAGCCAAAGTATAAAGTCTCCTCCATCACTGTGCACAGAAAGGAGAAAATAAGTCAGAAGAAAATGAGCAGTTTTGCATCTTCATTGATGATAAACTTTGCCCATAATTTTCCCTTCTGTGCTATTCCCACCATAAAAGTACACACAGAATAAGAAATTGAGTACTCTGACTAAAATATGGCCCCATCAGCACGTCAGCACCACAGACCATGATGTTGCAGAGGGATGCTCTGGTTGGCTTTATGGGAGTTAACCTGACCATCGGAGGAGTCGAGTGTAGCGGTGTGGAGCTCGCTGTGGGCATATTTAGTCTCTGCAGCTCTTCTGCGTTCTGCTGGTACGCACTCCAGCTGGCTGAAAGTTGTAGCATGGAGAGACCTGACCCAATATAGAGCAGTGCTCAAATGAAAGCAAAAGCTAGGTGGAAAGCAAAGGCTTGCAGAGCCTCAGAAGAGATAATTGCATTAGCAGGAGGCTTTGAGAAGTTTGTGGAAGATGCTGATTTCTTGCAGGAGCCCTGCTAGCTAGTCTGGAAGCTCTCTGTGAGACCTCACTTAACAAAATGTGAGCAGGCTGCTGAAGAAAGACCAGCAGCAAGTGTCTCCAGCTCCCTTGCTGGACTCACATCAGCAGCCGCCAGTGTGGTCCTTCACATCATTAACTGTTGCTGTCCAGGATGTTAATTTTGTTGTGCTAGTCCAAAATGAAGGGTTTGGGCACTTTCTGCTCTTGCTTGTGGTGCTTTTGTTCCTGTTATTGGCATGATCTTTCATGCAGCAAATACAAGAAAGGGTTTGCTGTAATTAGCCAAGTGAGACCCATTCTAAGTGAAACTGAGGCCTGAGGTGGGTGCTGGTAACAGGGTGCTCCTGCACTCCCAGTCACAAGGAGAGGGTGGCCTACGTCCCAAGTCCACTCAGGCAGTCCTGCCAGGAGCAGCAGGAGATGGGCAAAGACAGGGCTAGAAGCAAGGCATGCATCAGGCATGGTCCATCCAGGAGGTGGGACACAAGCTATCTACTTGTAGATCCAAGGTCCATCCAACACATAGGGCTAGAGGCAAGCCTGTTCCTACAACTGAGGGCCCCAGGCTGAGCTGAAATGGGGCTCCTGGACCATGGGCAGAAAATATTGGGTGAAGGTCCCAGTGAGGCTGGTCAGAGCAATTAAAACTTACTGGTACATTCAGGGCAATGACAAACTCTTTATTTTATGAATATAAACTTAAGTCCTTGACATCAATGACAGCAGTTGGGTAGTACGGAAGAAGGTCAAAGGATTTGTGGGGTAACAGAGGTATGCAATGAATTTGGCCTGCAGAAGTGAAGAAGAGATGAGTGGACCCGGAGGCATCAGTAATATGGGGAGGAAGGTAAGATGGGCACCGTCACCAGGGTGGGGGCACTCGGATCCGCTGGCATGGGCAGAGCATTGGCCATGG
This sequence comes from Pandion haliaetus, assembly GCA_013401275.1. Lineage (NCBI taxonomy): Eukaryota > Metazoa > Chordata > Aves > Accipitriformes > Pandionidae > Pandion > Pandion haliaetus. The sequence goes on from VYZV01040040.1 coordinate 12,296, forward strand.
GAAGAAGTAGATAAGAGTGTGGTGCAAACCACATGCCTTAGGTGGGATTGCAGTGACCTGAAGTATAGAGGAGTGGGAATTTGGTACCCAGGAAGCTTGGTGGTGGAGGCTGGTAGTGTCAGCCAAGGACAAGTGGTAGTGAAAAAATAGCTCCCACACATTGTCATCTAGATCCTGCTGCTGGCATCCATAAAGGAGAAGCCATAATTTCATTACAACTGCCCTTCCCTTCTTTGCAGTGCTTAGGAATTTAACAAGAGCATTGTTTAAATTATAGTTCTTCTTAAAAAAAAAAAAAAGTCAGGAATTCACAATAAACCCTTAAAAATGTTCTCAACTGAAAGAACCTCTTATCATTTGCAGATAGGCCAGACATCCTTGCAATGAGACGTGGTTTCAATAGACAAAAGCATTGCTCATCGCTTCAGCATGACAAACGGTATTTGTCCCAGTGCTCTCATGCGCAAAGAAGCCAAGCATGAAAAAGAACGTAACAGTCATAGAAATACTTGAAGGGAGAAAAAAAAATCTGGCTATGTACCATGACCTCAGCCTGTAAGAACCTGCTTTGGATGCAGTTGTTTCCACTGATCTGACTGAAGACTCTTCTGTGTTAATGTAGGGTTTGGAATATAAATATAGTGGTTACAGCTAGTAAGGCTGGCACGGTATCCGAGCAGCACAGTTAAGGGATAACCTGATCCCTGCCTCTGCAGTGATCACATGCATGCGGCTTTACGAGCATGCCAATACAGTAAAGATGTTAGGCCAAATGGATGCAACCTTCTTAATTCTTGAAGAAAAGCCAACTCCCAGATCTGGTAGTATTGAGGCTAGTTGCTGCCTGTATAATCTAATGCATCTCGCTCAAGGTCCTCGTGCATTGGTTTACTCACCTATAAAATATATTTACAGATATTATCGTATACCTTAGCTGCTTCTGAGATTTAACTGTGACCATGTGAACCTCTTGCATGTGGTTTAAAATGATGTTGCATAAGGACAGTGTTGATATTGTTCATGTGTAATAGATGTATCCTGTTACTTTAACTCTCAGATCACAGTTTGATTTTATTTTAATATAGCTGTTTTTGTAAATAATGGCAAACTAGTAACTTCCAGCTCAGGACAAGTTCTGGTGGGTAAAACTAGTTGTGGCAGAGATCATAGATTATTTCCTGGGTAGTTTGCAATTATCAGTTATGGATTAAATATGGTAAGAACATACCGAAAGTGTATAATACAGTAAATAAGAGTTATCTCTTTATTAATGCTGTGACCCATGTGGTTCATAACCCTTTCATATTGTTGCAGCCACAATTACCTTGCAGCCAGGAGTTAGTGGAAGAACCTGACTATGCCTCACAGCAAGGGAAAAATCTTCATGCTGACTGTCAAAAGAATAGGTACCATCAGATTTATGCCAGCTCCATTGTAATCAAGTGGTAGAAAGACCTTTTTTCTCTGCTTTCAGATCATGAGGGGCACGTACCCTTCTCTTCTCAAAATAGTTTTCAGCTGACACACTCCCCTCTAGGTTTCCTGAAACTCTGGCAGCTTATGATTGTGTATATAAATGTGAAGGTGGCTATCAGGCTGATTTTAAACCAGCTTTTAAAAATGCAGCAGAATTTCTCTGTGTTATCAATACTTTTTGCCTTCTGCATCTCCCCATTCGCTTCCAAGGGGCAGGACTGGGTTCAATAATATCATATTATATGTGATAGTGCCTGTCACAGAGCTTCTGCTTTAATTAATACTATTTTCTGGCTACGTTTATCTGCATTACATCTATGGATATCAACAAAGGTAGTCTGATAACGTAACACTTGTTAATTCAGCAGCATCACCATGTCAGATCTGTAATCCTATAATAATAACAGCAGCCATCTCTTGTGTAGTTTCTTCTGTCTGTAGACCCAGCGGATGACACAGTAAATAAAAGCATTTTTCTCATTGTAATGCAGGAATCAGATAGTGATATTTAGCAATATAGTGAAATACAAGAAATATTCATATATATAGAAATACTTTCCTGTATAGGAATATAGTGAAAGATAGGAATACAGGAATTGGATAGTGAAATAGCTTGTTCAAGGCTGGGCTGTAGGCAGTGGCAAGACAGACAAAGGAGCAGTCACAGTCCAGTGCAGTACTTCTAACAGTGGTTGTTGCCCCAAATATATACAAGGGTTGCAAAATTTATGTGTGTATATATATATATATATATACACACGCTTTTTTTTTTTTTTTTTCCAAATTAGAACGTTTGCATTAATACCAAAATAATTTGTATTTTATGTAAACTGGGCTTGATTTTCCGGCATTCATGAAACTGAAAAGAAGGAGAAGCCCTCCAGGTGTTTCCCTTTTCATGGAATAACATCCATCATTAATACAAAGCAGAAAATAATTGTCAGACTTCACACAGCATCCTGAAATGATCCCACCTCATCATGACTTGTTGGGAGAATTTTGAGTTAAAACTTGGCATAATCTTAGCAGCAGTTTTGGGGATTCATTTGGGTTTCATTTGCTTTTAGAAGTGTCAGTACAGTAAGGACAGAACAGAATTTTTTTGACCAACAGAGTCTTGACAGACCTGTTCACCATCTCTGAGTCCTTAACTTGGTAATTATTACAAGAAGTTATCGGGAAGGACTCTTTTTTTGTGAATCTATTGTGCTGTCCTTGCCAGGGCTTACATCTTTCAGCTGGAGCCACTTGGAGTATAAATATATGTTAGAAACAGTAAGTAAGTGCTAATGATATGCTTACAAGACATAAAACAAATTATTACAATGGGTTGGTACATTTTCTGGCCTATTTTGAGAGTCATACAGTTTGTTTATATTGAATAAAAAACCTGTAAAAGAGTATTTTTAAACCATTTTGTCTGAATGAACTGAAATGTTGTTCTATGAGAAATGTTTCCTTTTCCCAGTAGCTATATAGCCTAAATTGCACAGGAGCACAGGTAGTCGTATGTGCATTTTGATACATGCCTTCAAACTGGAGTATTTTGAAGCAAAATCTCTTTCCTGTTGTATGTATTTCATTCCCTTTATAGAAGGTATGATTTTAATGCTTATGGGGATTTTCATAGGTTTTATTGAATGGCATAACTCTTTTCAAGTGAAGTTTTTTTCAAGTTGCACATTTTATTAGGTTTGCATTAAAATTTTTAGAAGTTTAGTAGACCACATTTTTGCTTTCATGTGTGTTAGGTGGTCACATCATTTACAAGAATAGTCATAATGTTTTAGATAAAACTTCCTACAGGTGACACCTGTCTTGATCAGACTGTGTTTCCTGGGAAGAGCAATGGCCATCCTAACTAAATGGGCTTGTAGACTGCCAAAGGGCTATTGGCTGCAGCAGTATCCCAAAACGTATATTTAGGATTGTTTGGGGTTTTTTTATTTCTTTCTCTAAAAATGATGATAACAATCCATTTTTCTTTGACCAAGTAACTGAAGGACCTTGACCAGCCACCAAGAGGAGATGGGTAAGTGCCTGGTCCTTAGTGGCTGCTCTGCAGAAGCTGCTGCTGCCTGAGAGAGGTCTATGGTAGAAAGCTCAAGTCCTGTGGGACTTCTGGAAATGAGTGTTTAGATCATTTAAACTTGAGAATGGTGTTAATGAGGGTTTTCAAAGAAAAGATGGAAAGAAAAAATGAGGTCTTCCCTGATGGGTTTTAAAAAATTGCCACAGGAAGACTATCCAGAGGTTCCTAATTTGCTGATGTTCAAGTTCTGTAATGCATTTTACCACTTTCTGGCACTGTACACTTGACCTTGTTACAGTATTTTTAATAAGGTTGATTTAAAGTATTTAAAGTATTTAGAACAAGGCATGTCAGAAATAAGTGAAAGGAAAAAAATATAGGAAAAATCAGTTACTAACTTGAATTTAGTGGTAATAGCTCAAAACCCAGCATCTCTATCTCCCCTTATTACTTTGTTGGGTATTTTCTGATTACACCATGACTTTCACATGGAAGATAAAAATTATCTTTATTGGGTATTCCGAGGAGTGGTACCCAAATTTGGCAATGTTCTGGAAAACCAACCCTAACTCTATCCTTTAAGGAGAGGGTTTTGCCTATCTAGAGACCTAAAAATGTCTCTACTATATTTTATCTTGAAATCAATATTGACTGACAAAATGCCAGTCCTGAGACAAGCAGAAGAGGCTCGGCTGTAAATGTGATACTTCCTGCAGCAGGGTACTCGCACCTCATAATAACCGCTATTTTGTGCTGGGAGGCTGCGTCTGGGGGGGATCAGTCCCAAAAGCTGGGCAGACATCATGCCAAGGTTGCACCAGTTGCATCCATCTTCTGGGAAGGATGCAGAGCAGTGTTTGCTGGCAGCTTAACAGCAAGTTTCAAGCAAATAGAAGGGTATATTGTCAAATTAAATCATCCAAATGTAGTTTCCATTTATTTGAAGAATTGTATCGGCATTATTAAGAGGTTAGGTGTGGTAGGAGTTGGTGTTAAGAGCAGGACTTTGATGAGTTAGGGGATGTAGGAAGGTAAAAGCAAAAAAGATGGCAATCATCTCAAAATTTTTAAATCTACAATAAATTTTTACAGCCTAAAGTAAAAGCAGGGAACAGTGGCTGATGTATGACCTTATCTCTGATTAAAGCTGCCTATATCTTTCATATTCGCATTTTCCAACACAGCTTTATAAATAGTGTGATCAATACACTTTTATCAGAAACGTACCTGGAAACAGCTAAAAAAATTAATCATTCTTAGATTAAGTTGTTAGCAGCTTATCAAAAGGAAAATTGTTGAAACTTCCCCAAGTTACATGTGGTGAACTGGGCAACAAATTATAATGAGGAAAAAAAAATGCGTTTAATCTCTTAGATAATGTACTCATGTTTATAGTGACGTGATAACACACTTTGGGAGAGCTTTAGGAATGTGGGTAATGTTGCCATCTAATTCTACCATGGGGTTAAGGAGCTGAAACGCGGCAGTACAAGGTCTCCTGCCCCAGTTTTTGGCATGTGCCTGGGGCAGGAGCTGTGCCCACTTGTGTGCAGCCGTGTACTTCTCTGTGGCTCCAAAATACCCTCTTCTTGTATTTCCCAATGATGCACCCTAGAAACTTCCCCCAGCAGCTGTGACCTTTCTCCAAGTCCCAAAGTTTGAAGCTGGAGGGGCTGTAAAATACCAGAGCTCACCCGGAGGACAAAATATAGTAACGGGCTGGAAGGAAGCAGGCGTTTTCCCAGGAGGAAATGAGGGAGGCAAACAGTAGCGATGGAGTATCCGGAGAGTGAAGGCGATTCCTCTGACGAAGAGTGCTGTTTCTCAGGGAGCAGCGATGAGTACTCCTGCGATGAAGTCCAGAAAGCATCCGAGTCAGTGCTTACAAGCAAAGCTTTCACATAATTCCTTGTGGTATTTAATGCTGTGCGCTTCCAGTAATACTTGTTGCATTTAATGCCGCACACTTCTAATAATTACTTGTTGCATTTAATACTGTGTGCGGTAGCTGGTGGTCACCTGTCAAAATGTTATGTTTTAAACCAGGGACTGACAATTTGTTTTGCTTGAAGGTGACTGAGGTTAATTCGTAGATCGGTGGCATGGCCCTAGGTATGTGTGTCATTTTTAAGCCTATGTGAGGTGTTGGCAGTGTTTGGAAGTCTGAGTGTGTCTTGTATTTGACAGCTGATGCACATAAAGGTTTACTGTTTGTATGGAACTGAAAATACGTTGATTTTTTCCTTCTGTTTTTAGAAACTTCTTGAGATTTTTAATCCTGCTTGCAGCCTGATTGGTAAACACCCCCTAACACGAGAGCATGCAAGGTTTATAAACCCACTTAAAATAGATTTAGGCTGTGGAAACGGAAAGCTGCTTTCCTCCATCAGTCCCTTAGTTCAGTATTTGCGGGACAAGGGTCCTGCAGCAGTGGCAGAGGCAGGGTTGTAGGCAAGGATATGGAGGATGGCTTTGGAGATACCCAAAGATAGCAATTTCTTGACTTAACACTTCATATGTGAGCCACTTTATCATGCATTAAAAAAACCTGTTTTTCCCCTGACTTACCAGTTATTTCTGCTTGTGCAGAACATAAGGAAACCTCAGAATCCTGTGACTTTCTGCATTACAAAAACCCTGCCATCCCTCTGTTTCGGGTGTTTGTGCGAAGTGAAACGCCCTTTAGGAAAGTGCCTTCATTCTACATTAATTTCATGCTGATTAAAAAGATGTATTAAGCACAAGAGAGTGGAAACTGTAGCAGTTACTTGAGCGTTTTAATCTCTAATATTAAGGTTTATTTTAAATGTTTGAACTGAAGCCACTAATAGCTGTATTTTACTTGTCTGTAATATAATATAGTAACTATAATCAGTTCTATAACTATAAAGGTGTAAACTGTCTTTTTGTGGCAGAAAGGCATCTGACAAATAATAATGATAATGGGACAATATGTTAAGTTTTAACTGGAGTTAATGAACTAAAAAGTTTGCATACTCGTTTTAATATATTAATATACTGGCAAAGTTTGCTACAGCAACTTAATAGGATATTAAATATTATAATTTCTTATCATCTCTATATTTACCAAAGTTTTAGAAGTTAATAGAGATAATTTTCTACTGCTATTCAGCTACTTCTTTCTACTTGCTTTAAATTATCTTGATTTTGTTTATCAGTATGGATAAATTGGCACCAATACACACTTAATTTCATTGAAAATAGACTCAAAGACAGCATTTGAATGTAGGCTTGAATGTTAATGTTTCTTCCATTGGTATTTCTTCTTGCTGTGTTTTAAAGATATTAAAGTAAAGATAGCTCAAAAGTAATTAAAGTTACCTTAAAGGGAGAGTGCATATTCCTGTAAGAGTGCACATGAACCACCCTTTTTTTTTTTACTATGTTACTTCTTTAATACCTCCAATCTTTAAACAGGGGAACTGCTATTTCTAACAGCATTTTTATATCTCATTTTCTGCTTCAGTGGAAATTTACAGTGGTTTTCTAGTCTAAATTAATTAGGTGTGTTTAAAAGAGGTGGGTCTCTTTACTCTGTAATCCACTTACCCTTCATACAGGGAAAGGTTTGGAGAGAATTTGAATAAAACAGCGACTCTGAATCCTGTACATTTGGTTGGCCAACACAGAAAATGCAATGGCATCTCTTAAACCCTGACGAAACACCAAATCAGTTTGATTACAATGAATTAACTTCACATTTTATAGCTTGGGCTAGCCACGGCCAAATTCTCAGTGGGGCAGGGAAAGGAAGAACACAAAGCATTTGGTAATGAAAAACAGAAAAAATTCTAAGTGCAATATTTTTAATTTCTGAAAAGCTGGTGAAAAGTACCAGCGCAGTGTTTTAATGCCAGGACCTTTCAAAAGCTCTGTCCTAATTGTGTCCCTTTTAGAGGCACAACCCCAGCCTTCTCCATGCTCAGATAGCAAATGCATAGCGAGTCCTATAGCCTACTGTATACATTGTACTTGGTCTGAGTAGCAGAGCTGACATCCTACTTAACTAGATGCTTTGTGTTCCAACACTGAGACACTATGTAGGTTTTTGGGGAGAAGGACATAAGCAGAAGTCTAAAAGTTCATAAATAAATCTATGCAAATAGCTATTATTTTGTTAAAACCATTTCTATGTACAAATGTGCATAGTAAGAAATGAGTTTTTGCCTAAAACTGATGAAAAGCATGGGCTGATGCGTGGCTCGATGTCTTTATTTACAAGGGGAGCCTGTTTCTTTCCTTTTGTTCATGCGTGGGTTTTAGCTTTTGCGTGCTTGAAACCTGTATGGATGATGAACATCAAATCAATATAGGGAAGAGCTGTGAAACCCAGAAATTTATTCTTGAAGTGCTTTAAGAATGTTGTATGTTTGGAAATAAAAAGATTGTCATGAAAATAATACAGCTTACTTACGAAATGTATTTTTTTTTTCAGGGAAGACGTCAGAACAGCCAACGTCATTGCAGCTGAAGCGGTAACTTGTCTGGTCATAGACAGAGAGTAAGTACATCATTTTCCTGCCTTGGGGTGGGGTGTATGTCCAGTTCGCACCTTTTACAGTTTTTAACTAGAACCTTTGATCATTTTCTCCAGAGAGGTCATTTAATTTTAAGTAATACAGTCACAGTATATATGTGTCCTTGATAAAGTAGAGGGAGGGTCCCCCTAAATCAGTGAGACAAAACTCAGCAGTGGCAAATGCAGACAAGAAGCGCAGAAAGACAAAATGGAAATAAATGGGAGATAGCATTACTGTGGAAAAGGATCCAGGTTATAATGGTGGAACACAGATTGAGTTTGAGCTGGCAAAATGTCACAAGAGGCATTGTCATTCTGGCAAATGTTAGGGCAAGATGTTGTTATTCTAGTCCATGTGGGGACGGAGAGCCCTCATCCAAAGGATGCTTGAAGCTCTGCGACTCAAAGGAGATAGAGGAGATCAGAAGAGTAAAATAATGTCTTATACAGGAAGCTTGAAGGAATCTGGGGGGGTTAATCTAGAAAAGAAATGCCTGGGCTCCAGAAAACAGTGCTGCAAATTCAACTGCTCTCTACAATTGTTGCGAATGGGGTTTAAAAAAATCAGCATTATCTTGAAAATTCAACGTGAGTCTTGAGGTGGTTTTCCAGTTGTGAGAGCAGTGAAGTACTGGCATAGACTAATAGACGATATCAAAAGGTAGGGACAAATCTTCCACAGGAATCCTTCCAAGGGAACATAGTATAGATATTTGAAACCACAAGAGACATGGATAGGATGAATGGGGATTGACTTTTCACTGCTTCCCCCAGTGCAAGGACTCAGAAACCTGCAGGAGGGAGGTGAAAACCAAAAGGAAGCAGCTCTTCACGCAGGGATTGCTCACGGAGCCACAGGAAAATGAGTAGAGTTTGCAAGTCTTCAAAACGAAAATAAATCCTTTGGATTTATCAAATATGTAGGACCTACCTCTGGGCTAGGAAGTTTCAGAGGGGCATAGGAGAGTACCAAGGCAAATATCACAAATGGTTGCTCTGTCCTTGAACTCTTCCCTGAGCACATAGTCTTGATGCAAACCACCATCAAAGGTGGGACACTGGGTTAGGAGTGACCTCTGAAACACTTCTTATATTCTGATGTGATATATGAGAGATGCTCAATTATCTTGTAGGGATGATCTACATACACTCAATCCTACTTTAATACAAGTGTTTTGTATTCAGTTAGCTCTTGAGATTTCTTACAGTCGTTCATTTCTAGAAATCTAATGTTCTGTAATGGCTGAACTGAGGAATAATCCTAGGTCTTCTGATATGTTAGTTTGTTTATGATAATTTGAAAAAAAATTATGGTTTATCCATTGAAAACAGATGGTGGACTTCAGGACTGTCAGCCGAGTGGCTTGCTTTCACATACACAAGCGAGATAGCCTGGTAGATAAAAGACACACTATCTCTTATCATTTTGTGAGGCAAAGAGAAGAAGAGTTGACATAATTAGATAATTTAGCAAGCATTAATTCAGAGAAATACAAAGCAACAAGTAATGTATGCATTTTTTCTGAACACTTATGTAAGGGCTATTTTTGTTTTGCACTGTAAGCATTAAAAACCCCCAAATAACTAGTAGTTGCAGTCAGTCATTCCTGATAATTTTACAGACTGTTTCTTTGCTTGCCTTGTGCCTTTCCCTCAGTATATAATGCCCTTGAAATAGTAAGGAAGTACAAGTTAAATTTAACTGATGGAGCTGTAGTTAATCTATAGCAGAGATTCTAGTAATGCTCTGCAATTAGTAGCAGTGTAACACTATTTAAAAGAACCCTATTTATAGTGCAAGAAAAGTAATGCTATTTATAGCACTATTTATAGTTCAAGGAAGGTTGTCCTGTGTCCTGGCCAGTTCTGACTTTTTTGTCATAGCTCTTCTCTTAGATGATTATTTTATAGGCATGTTAGTAACTGTAGAAGTTAATTTTAATATGGAGAAAAATGTACTAAAACTGCTGTGAATTTAGAAAATTGTGCAGACACTATTCTGTTAATGAGGAAAAATAGCATTTCTTTATATCCAGATACACAGAATATTACATTTGGTTTGTTGTGGTGGTCATGGTAAATATTCACGTTGAGTTATATGCACAGTAGCAATGGAAACTGGAAGTCAGCTTTACCTACAGTTGGAAGCTGTTCTGCACAGAAGGAGGAGTGATGCATGTCATTAAGGTTGCCTAATATTTTCTATTACAAGACAACTCTTCGCTTAATCAAAAGTAACTATTGAAGTAGCAATTTTCATGCTCTGTGTGTGTCTCGGTCTGAAACATTTCAGCAAAATTGATGTTGCTATTTCAAAGAACAAGTTATGGGAAAATAGTGTTTTCTTAACAGTCAATTCATTTCCCTGAGAAAGTGGAGAATTTCAGTCTTACTGACAGTAGGGGTTAATATTACCCATTGGCATTATCCTGTCATCAGAGTAACTCTTCCAGCTTCCTTGTAAGAGTCTTCCCAAGACATCAAAAAATTGTTCCACAACACCTGAGAGCCACACTGCTAATACAGCTGCCGTACTGCCACCTAGTTAACGCTTGAACTGTAAGAGTCACACCTTGGTATCACAGCAAGTTATTCATAAGAGAGGTGGAAGACTGGTCTCTGGATTTGGCAATATTATGAGCAATTGCAAGGCTGCTTCAGTTGCTGGAGGATTTTGAGGGTAATAATACAGGAAACTTTCTTTATAGGCATCAGCCAGGCCACCAAGCAAGCTCTGCAAGAGTTGGGTTTGAGATGGGATGTTGCTTAAGCATGAAAAGATTAAAAGGTTTGCCTAAAATCATTCCTGAAATTAAAAAAATATGTATTAAAATGGTACAGGGGTGAAGCAGTGGCAGTTGTAAATACCATGAGGAAAGCCAAAGGGTAGTACATGGTGGGTCTTTAATTACCAAACTCTCACGATGTCAGTGCTGCCTTGCTTTTTAATTTCCTTGTGAAATAAGAAGGCCATTACAGTCACAAAAACACCCCAAAGACGCCCAAAAAGTCATATAGCTATTTCTTGCAAATCTGTGTAGACGTGCTTTGCAACAATGGATTTTCAGCATCCTTTTCTGATGTAGAAACAAGCAGAGTCATGATCTAACAAATAAAATGACTGGCAGTGCAGCAAGCATTTGATGTGTCCCATGGACTTTAAGCCATTTTGTTCCCACTTGTCCTTCTCCTGAAAATATTTGTTATGAAGGACAACACTGACATTCTTTCCACCTTGCAATTATCCTTTTTAAGTCCCTTCCTTTACCAGAATAATGAATTTCAGTGGGATTTGGTCCGTAACGCTCCCTGGCTTTATCAGCAGTCTTCACCACGCAGGAGGTGAGATGAAGCCGATCATCCGGCTCCAGCCAAGCTGTAGGAGAAATTTCAGCTGACTTTGCGAAGGCTTAACATCAGATTATGCCACCCTTCACTCCTATGTGAATGAATAAATATCGCTTGTGAACACCCTGTGAGTTGAACATCCTTTTCTCTAAATTGGAGAGATGTGGACTGTTTGGTGAGTGAGAAATTGGCTGGATGGCCGCATCCGGAGAGTAGTGGTTAATGGCTCAATGTCTGGATGGAGATCAGTGACAAGTGGTGTCCCTCAGGGGTCCATCTTGGGACCAGTACTGTTTAGTATCTTCATCAGTGACACAGACTGTGGGATTGAGTGCAGCCTCAGCAAATTTACAGACAACACCAAGCTGAGTGGTGCAGTTGACACACCTGAGGGATGGGATGCCATGCAGCGGGACGTGGACAAGCTCATGAGGTTCAACAAGGCCACGTGCAAGGTCCTGCACCTGGGTCAGGGCAACCCCTGGTATCAGTACAGCCTGGGGTATGAAGGGATTGAGAGCAGCCCTGGGGGTACTGGTAGATGAAAAGCTGGACATGAGCCGATAATGTGCATTTGCAGCCCAGAAAGCCAACTGTATCCTGGGCTGCATGAAAAGAAGTGTGACCAGCAGGTTGAGAGAGGTGATTCTCCCCCTCTACTCCGCTCTGGTGAGACCCACCTGCAGTACTTGGTCCAGCTTGGGTCCTCAGCACAGGACAGACATGGACCTGTTGAAGCGGGTCCAGAGGAGGGCCACAAAAATGATCAGGTGGATGGCCCACCTCTCCTGTGAGGAGAGGCAGAGAGTTGGGGTTGTTCAGCCTGGAGAAGAGAAAGTTCCACGGAAACCTTATTGTGGCCTTTCAATACTTAAAGGGGGCTTATAAGATGGGAACGGACCTTTTAGTAGGGCTTGTAACGATAGAACAAGGGGTAATGTTTTTAAACTAGAAGAGAGTAGATTCAGACTAGGTATAAGGAAGAAATTTTTTACGATGAGGGTGGAGAAACACTGGAACAGGTTGCTCAGAGAGGTGGTAGGTGCCCCAGCCCTGGAAACATTCAAGGTCAGGTTGGATGGGGCTCTGAGCAACCTATAGTGATACTGCAGTAATTCATCCTCTGGCAAGAACCTAATTGCAGGAGATGCATAATGTTGAACCTTGGCCCTGTCGTGGCTCATGTTAGTAGATTTTCAAGCTCGCTGGAGAGGTTATTAGATTTGTTATAGAAATACAGTTGGACTGATTGGGGAAAAGTTAACATCTATGATATGCTCAATTTGATGGATTGGTCCTCTAGGAAATTTTCTATAAAACATCTTCAGATAAGAATTGTGTAAACACAAGTGGGACAACCTTGAGCATCTGTTTTCTAAATCAATTTGTATAAACACATACAGACACACTTTCCTTGCAGCTACTTTGTTTGGAAATAAAACAGCAGGAAAAGGCTCAAAACCCATTCCTAACATTTTGATCATTATTGGCACCCTGAGAGAGAAGTTTGTGCAACTTTTTAAACTTTTTTTTTTTACATGTACCTTTTGAACCTGAAAGAGTTTTTGAAAATGTTCATCAATTCTCCTGAACTGTAAGAATATTTACACTGAAGTTGATTCGGGTTCATCTTTTATTTATATGTGATTTTTTTTTTCCTCCATATAATTTATTTATGTTGATAACAATATTTGCCTGGAGCACTGAGATGTACAGGTGTAAACGTTGTGGGTGCTGGGAGTGCAAAATTGCCTAGTGTAAATGTTAGAGAGAGGAGTTGAAGGATAAGAGCCACTAAAACTCAAGGCACAGCTGCTGCTGACAAAGGCCAGTAGTGCTACAAAAGTACGTCATATTTGCAGATACTGAGTGCTAAATGCTGGTTTTTTGTGTTTATTCTCTTCTTCGGTTATGCATATCAAGATGATACAGGTTATTTTAAAGAAACATTTTAAATATATCAGGTATTTTCAGATTTTTCACTTTGGATTTTACATTTTTGTCAGTATTTGAAAGCCTGATTTTGTTTTTTAATGGTGATAGCTATGAGGTGTCAAGAAAGGTTACTGTATCAACCCTCTTGGCAATGGAAATTGGAGAAAAATAACATAAAGTAAAAAAAGTATTGTCCTAGCATGACTGACCCTATACAAGCTAAGCTGAACTCTTTCATTGGAGATTTTAGTTTTTGCTGCTTTACTGTTTTTCCCAGTTGGGGTGAAGTTTATCCATGGAGAAAATTGGTTATGAGGAGAGAATAGAAAAAATGAAAAGAGAAGACTATGCGAAGAAAAAAACTAGCACTTTTCTGATTAAATTCTTGGTGAAGTTGTGACCAAGATGATACTTCAATAGCGTTGAGATAGGCAATAAAAAAGTGACTCAAGTGAACTTCAATATCTTCCCTAGTCCTAAGTCTTGCTTTCAATATTTTAATAAAAACTTAAGGATATTAGACAAACTGCTCTTAGTCCTTTCAGTGACTTTTTCTTATTTGCCCATATAATGTTTCACTAGACAAAGATTTATTTGCATTGCCAAAAAAAAATTGGATGTTTAACCCTGCCACATTTTCCTAACCACTTGAAAGCAAAACAAGCCTAGCTATTTTAAATTGCATTTTAAGCTTTAGGTCATGTCTTATAGTGTTCCAGGATTACGGTATTACTGTGTCTCGTTTAATTGTCTAAATACCTCTTTTTGGTGCAAGTAAGCATTGACATACACATCTTGCTTTGCTTTCACTGTCATCTTTCAAGGGTTTGGCTTCATCTTATGGCACATCTTCAGCACAAGAAAGATAAACCTTGATGTGTTAAATGAGCTGAATTTTTCATATTTTTACTGCTGACTAAGGAATTAGGGGTCAAAAAGATACTCTGGTGATTAATACATCTTAATATTGAAAATTACAGCATACCTTGTTAAAAAACCCTAACACGATTTCCATGCAAGAGCAAAGGGCTCTTTGCCTTCTTTTCCTCATTAATGAGTTCCCGTTGCTTTCCCCATGCTGCGTAAATTGTTTCCTAGATTGTATCATTTAAAATATTACAAATTAAACAAAGTGGAAAAGTCTGGGAATTTGTGTGGGCAGAGGATATTTCCAGAGTGGCAATGACTGTAATTACATGAAAGGCCTGTTACAGCAGCTCTAGATCCAAACCGGTACAAATACCTCTCACTACTGTGAGCTCTTGCCTCATATTTATTACAATAATGGGAAAAATATGGCTTTTTCCAGCTGCTGTTCATAAAGCAAGAAAATTAAGCCTCCTTTCATTCTTCTGGAAGTCATGTCCCCGCTTGCTGTGTGCACACAGGGTACCTTGCTTAGGGAGAGGCATCTCCTGATGCAGCAGGACAGTTAAGTACCCACTTAAGACTGTACGGCATGTTTAAGCTCCTTGGGCAAAGCACTGTCCGAACTGTTTCAATGTGCTGGAGGCCAAAGGGAGTGCAAAGTCACCCTGGTTAACCTCGTACGTTGCAGGATATTGCATTTCCCACAGCTGCCCTCTGCTCAACCCAAATACATTAGGCTGATGAATTCTGCTCATTGCTGTATTTTCAGAAACAGTGGGGGTTTGGAGCTTTTCGGTCAGTAGGTTTTTCATCTGTGGCTCTTTATCCTATATAATGTCATGTGATCTGAAACCAAGTGATTTAGGGAGAAAAATGCAAATTATCTGCAAACTGTTACCTTTATTAACCTGCCCTGTATTTTCCTCACTTCCTGAATAGCACTAATTCTCTTTCCTCCTAGAAGTCTTTGTTGAGAGAGGGCCATATTAAATACTATGTTATTACTGAATTGGTAAATATGGTTCTAAATGGTGATTTTTTTTTCCAAATTTTTTCAACTCTTCAATTAATTTTTTTTTCAACTCCTTAATAGTCATTTCTGTTCTTTGGGTCTATGTTTAGTGCCTCAGGAGTGTCACGAACATATAGAAGCCAGAGGAAATGCAGGACTTTAATTTCTGAAGCTGTGACCTTAAGGCAGAGATTACTCAAGAGACTGTAGTTTGCAGCAGTTTGTCCTTTCAAATAAGTCTAGCTCTTCTAATTTTGCAAGTGGTGCTTGCTTTCTTGAAAAAAAAACCTGCATGACAGACACGCTGGGGATAATGGAAATACATAGTAGGAGCTATGCTTTTCACCTGGAATATTTACAGTTATAGGTATTAATTGATTGCAATTATTAAAATTACTAAAAATATTCCATTTCTATTTCTTATTTAGTCTCTGACACTTTGTAATATCACTACCAAAGACATAACTGTTGTATTATTTTTTTTTTCCTCTGGAGTGTTGCTTGTTAGTTGACTAAATAGTCATTGGGTCTATTTGTTTGAGTCACTCATGATATAAAAAGATTTTCTAATTCTTTTTCCGATATGTCTATGCCCTTTGTATCTCCCCTGGGACAGAGGGTGGTGTTAGGGGACTGCTCAAGCTACTCGCAGCTTGTACAGAAGACAGCTCAGCATCAAGTGTATCAGGCCCTCCTAACATTCACCCCATCTTACTCCATTTAACCCAATTAAAGCCAAATTCCCTCTTAAATGTCATCAAGCAATCTGGCTTATGACATTTTGTTTGCCTTTCTGCTCTTGCTTTCTTTTCCTTCTCTGCTTTTTTCTCCCCCGCCCCTTTTGTTTCTCTCTGTTGTGGTTTTGGTCACTGTTTCTCTTAAGATGAGAAAACTAAGACACAGAAATAAAGATTATCCTTCACTTTGAAAGCAGAGAGATTTCTAGGGTGTCTGGTTGGAGGACAGGGATATGGTGGTGGCACCTCACCGTTATGGGACTTACCAGCTACGTTGATGGATATTGAAGGGAGGGAAAAGTTCAGCAGTAATTGCAGGGGGTTCGGTCCCTTAAAAAGGGGGAAAAATAAGTTTGGATCTTCTTGGCATTGGTTATTGCATTTCCACCCCTTTTCCAGCGTGTCTGAGGCTGTGTTTCCCAGCGGATGCCAGGCCCTGGCCCTGGTTTGGTCGGTCACGGCCATCCCCAGCATCAATGGATGACCCCTGGTTGCTGCCGAAGAGCCACGTTGGCTTGCTCAGCTCCCAAATGGAGACTCTTTCTCTAAAAATGCCCCTTTGTTTTTACAGCTCCTTCAAACATCTGATTGGCGGCCTAGATGACGTTTCCAATAAAGCCTATGAAGATGCAGAAGCAAAAGCAAAGTAAGTGTCTGCTCATTGTGTTTGGCGTAAAGTCATAACCTCATTTTTATTGATGGTACATCACTGTAATTCAAAAAAACCCTGCTTTTTCTCAACACAATAGTATAAAACAGCTTAAAAAGTAGTGAATTAGGTGCTTATTCTGAATTTTCCTCTGGATTAATTTCCTTCTGCCTCGCTGGCTCTCTCCATGAACATGGGAGAACTGGAGGGAGATGGATCTCCTCAGGTCGGTGCCCAAAGCCAGGTGGTCCCAAGGTCTGTCTTAATCACAATATTTGAGTCCTCAGAAGTGTTGGATGTTCAAAAAATTATCTTGAAATATTTTAAGGTGAGAAATTACAGATCCTGGAAAGCTGTGAAGGAAACTGTTGAATACGACTTGTTTCGGTAGAGAACTCTGCTTTTTGAGACATTTTCACAGTCAAAATGTGTTCCGAGACAAAAAATGGGAAATCGAGTTTGTCATTTTTGAATGAATACTAGAGCTACCTTGATGTGAAGCAATATATTCATCTAAAGTCTTACTATAAATCTACATTCCTTTCAGAAGTGAGCTGTAGTGTATTGTGATTTAAAAATATTTCAGAAAAAAAACCTACTCTTCATTCATTTTTGATCTACAGTTTGTTTTTAATAGAACTTCGTTCTGTCTGCACTTTGATTCTATACTAACAATAAAGCTTTTGAAGAGGAACATGTTCTGATTAGAGGGCTACTGAATATGAGCCAATATGTTTCAAAGGCAAAAGTTGTTTAAAAGAAAACTGAAGTTGCTCTACACAAAATAATTTTACTTTTCCTCTTATAAAATAATTTTAGTTCTTTTCTGATTTTTTTTATTACCACATTAAAGAAGGGGCTAGGCAATTTCTCAAAGTCAAATGCTCAGTGTGACTGTTATTCAGTGGTCTGCAGCCGTCTAAATTTAAGATTGCTGTTAAGTTATACATAGTAACTTCTCATTAAACCAAAGGGGTTTGAAATAGTGTATAACAAAGGTATTTGGCACTTCTGTGGAGAGAAAATGAGAAGCCCTAATTAGTTGATTAAAAATAACTTTTTGTTTGTGTGTTTCAGAAAGTAGATCTGCATCCCAAGAAATTTAGTTTCTTGAACAAGACTTGCTAATATTGCAAAGTACCCACAAATTAAGAGAGTATTTTGTTTTTATCATCTTTGAATGATACTTGAAATACATTTTTTATTATGTTTAATTTATTTTAAGGTACTAGAAGGCACCCCAGGGTTGCATTTTAGTTTAGAATAGTATTTCCCTGCCCCAAACCACACATGTAAGCTTTCTTCTTCAAATGCTGAAGTTCCCTAAAATTCTTGTTGACTTAATTAAAAAGGCAGGAGGCTATCAGCCTCTGTTACCATCCCAGAAAATCAGTATTTTGGGCACAGAGTGCAAAGTCAAATGGACACAGTGCTATAGCAGCAGAGAACTTACTATTAGATATTATAGGTAAGTATATGATATTATTAATATATATATTAGATATTAGCACCAGCTGAAAACATGGCATTTTAATGCCAGTAGCAGCTAATGCAAAGCATTTTGCAAAGTGTTGGAAAATTAACTTAAGCAGCTTCAGAGAGATTGTCCCAAGTATCCCAGGCATGTGCTATTATTATTTTAGATTTTTTTTTTAAGTGTTACTATTTGGAATATATTGATTTCCATCTGAACAAAAGGGAAGAAAACATTGGTAATGAAACTGGGGATTTTTTTTTAGTAATAACAAGATGTTATTATCACAGAAGCTTTTATAAGGTTACACCACAACGAATTAGCACCAAGCAAAATTTGCAAATAAGACTTGCCATTTCCCATTTCATAGTCTGTCTTTTCAAATCTATGACTTTAAGCTCTATTATTAATACAGTATTAATTGTGTATGCAGATTGTATCACAGGCTTTTTCAGGATAGTTTTGTGAGTTTTAGGGAAGGGCTTTCAAGATCCCTTCTGCACTTTATAATGTGTCTTGTGGTGGGGACTGCAGCTTTGGACCTATTTTGAATAAACTCTTCATTTTGGGAACCGATGGGCCAATGTTGACCTTAACATTTTTGAGCTTTTGTCTTCTTTATTCCTCTTCTTCTCTTATAATGCCAAGTACGTCATCCCAACAGAAGGGCAAAGCAAAGGATTCTTAGTGATGGAGGAATTGTTCCCCAAAAGGAGGAATTGAGTAATTTTGACAGCATCTTTTCTATCTTAAAAGTCAGAGGCCTGTGCTTGGGTCCTGTCACTTGAGACTGTAGGTGACAGTGACATTATTGCCCTTCGCATATTGACATTTTGACTTTGAAAAAGCAGAAGGAATCACTGCTGTCTGCCTGGAGAAACACTTAAAAAAAGGAATGCTCTTTCAAAAGATATGGCATTTATTAGTCAAATACCATATTCATGTTTGCTCGACTCCGTGAAAGCAAGTGCATGCCTGCAAAAAGATGAATAGAGGAAAAAAATTGCAAAGTTATGTGGAGACTAAAGCAAGATGCATTGTAAGCTGTTTCAGAAAGTTTTGTCACTCAAGAGTTACTGTTCCTGTACCTCTCAAGATAAAACTTCTCTGGGAGAAAAGTCTACTTGGCAGAAATTTTAACCTGGATTACTTTTCAAGCAGCTATTAATTAGCTCCAGCTAGTTGTCCTTCAAGGGCTTATCTTGTCTGAGGGGAGGTTTGTCAGAGGGAAGAACTCAACACATCAAGCGCATTTGGGTTTGGTGAAGCTTTACACAACTCAAATCACATAAAAACTATTTTTACCTTTTTTTTTTGCATCCTTGTAGCTAGCATCTCATTTTCAGTGCTTGTATGGCAGGTGGCAAAAGGCCTTTGGATGGATAGAAATTTTCTGTATACCTGTGTCTCACCATGCATCAGGTGGATCAGGATTATCCATGCAAAGGTGAGATGTTCAGCAGAGGTAACCATGCAGAGTAAATACAAAAGACATCATTGTGAGATGTCACTACAGAGTGTCAGAGCCTGCTTTTGGCTGGTGTGGTGAAACGTGAACAATTTAATATTTTCTTGTCAGTTGCTTGTGGTTAAGAGACAGGAACTGAAATTTTATGTATAAAAATATCTACAAAATGGCAGCAAATGTATTTTCATATAAATCTACCATAACAAGGTGATTATTGAATTCCTGTTAATTTGTAGGCTCCTGTTCAGCAAAAGCACAGATTTAGACTACATCCGATGCAGGGTTCATCTTCCTAAAGCAGGACTTGGGATTGGTGGCATTGGTGGGATTTTTATCTCCATGCTAGAGCGTGACACTGGGGCCACAGAGCTGGTAGTCCCAGTGCGGCCATGACTGAGAGGTTGTTAGGCAGAAGTTACAGGGTCAGAAGATCTTCCCATGTGTCCAACAGTCCTCCAGTTCTGAAAGGGCTGAACAACTTCTTGTTGAGTTTATCTCTTGGCAGCCTGGTATCCAACATTCAGAAATAGTTCATATACATACCAACATTCAGAAATAGTTCAGCTGAGCAGAGGGGCTTCCTGCACCACTAAATGAGGTGTCACGGGGGGACCATGGCTTTAGGTATCTGCGTACTGACACCAATGGTTGTAGGTGACGCCTGGCTCTTGGCCTGCACAAGCAGCCGGACACACACACAAGGCTATGTCAATGATCCAGTGGGAAGGTGCCCAGGAATCCCTGCCAAGCAGACCTCAAAGAAAGTTGTGTTTGTTCTTCAAGGGCTTTGGCCTTCCCTCAAGAAGACATCTCTCTGTCTAGGAAAGCAAGTGTGCACCTGCACCGCTGAAAGCAGTGGAATTCAGCAGACTTGCTCATGTGCCCAAGCTGAGTCATCTTTGATGCCACTTTGTGAGTTTCCTTAAAGTCAGTTGACTATAAAAATTGTGGCTTTCATCTAAATGGAAAAACCCTTTTTTATCCTCATGGTTACAGAGATCATCTTTATAACATGAGCTTACTCCAGCACCAATTTACTTCTTTACAACTAATATCTTACTAACCAGCTAATACCTATTTTGGAGACACTTTTCCCTGGTTTTTGCAAGCTTGGGATTGGCAGTTCTTAACGTACACTCTTTGTGTTCAGTCTCTTAAATCAGCAATCATTGACATATCATCTGTGAGACTACATAATGAATATTCTACTCCTTGGATGTATTCAGATGAGTTAATAAATTCATCGACTAATGAATGTTATAGTTGCATCCTTGCCAGAGAAAAGGTGAAGGGAAGAGGCAAACATTTAATTCAGTTCACATTCTGAGAAAATGGGAGTTTCAGAAGAACAGTGCTCGTGTCCCAGTGTCAGACCCAGCTGCGTTGGTATTTAGGGCATGAAAGAGATAGGTAAATAAGCAGGAGACCCATCTAAGTGCAGATTATTTCCAGATGGAGTCACTACTGCAGCTTTCATAAATCCAAGGGGAAACAGGTGGTTTCTACTGCAGTTGTTGGTGCCAAGTGAGGTGAGGGTTCATGGAACACCCTTACCTCCAGGCACACAAATCCCTTGTGCTGGCATCTTCCTCGTCTGGAAAGTCCTGAAGGTAATCACTGCGCACTACTTTAACCGCTAAGAAGGTCATCAGATGAGGTCCCCTCTAGCTTGGTCCAGCCTTTCCATGACATGGCTGTAGCAAGTGAGAGCCTCTCCTGTGGCACAGAGACAAGGATAGCAACAAGACGGCCCTCCTCACCAAGCTGGGAAAGCTGGCAGCTGCCTGGGCTTTGCCTAGCCAAGCAGAGCCTATCCGCTCCGATGACCAGGGTCCCTGAACTCCTTTTCTACTGTCACATCCAGAATTATCTGCTAATGTTGATCTCCTGTGGCAGCAGGGCTTGAAATTAATACCCTGTTGAAGTCCAGACACTGGTGCCTTCACGCTGTTGCTCCAAGCTCTCTGCAGACATAGGCTATTTTGATTGCACTTTTTGCTTTTTTTCTTTTTCATTCCAGCTGCGTTGCAGCCCTGGGGGAATACATCTCGGTACTCACAGCCAAAATTGTCTCCTTTTCATAGGACTCGAGGAGGCAGGGACTTTTGTGTAGGTATACGATGCCTTTTCCTTTCCTAGCAGCTCTGGCCCCAAGCACCTTCATCTTTACTTGAGCTGTGTTTTAATAAAGAGCTACATCCAAACCTTTTATTTTACTGGCCAGAGTCATCACTTTTTTCACTTTACACCACCTCTCTCACTACATTTATTCAAAACAAAGCATCCTAGTAGTTCATTGACTTAGTTTTGGTGCAGAGGGTGGTTATTAGTATTTTTCAATTTTATATGCATAATTTGTACATACTTTTCCCCTTCCACCCTGGCTTTAAAGGTAAAATTGACTTTATTCCAATGACAAAGGTACAGATACAGCATTCTAGTTTGAACAAGCAAGGTGGTATGGTGCCCTGTCTCATTTCCTTTCATTTGCTACTTACAAAATGGTACTTGGTATTGCAATACATTTTAGCACTAGCTTTTCTGAAGATGCCAGTTTAGGAAAAGTTTTTGGCTCCCAGCCATAAGCAAGTGCTTGTATGTGTGGCTGGACTAAAGCCCGCTGCTGACATCTCCCAGCAGCTGGCAGCTGGTGTACAGGTGCCATCTGCTGTTGAAGGCTTCCCCCAAGCTGTGTCCAAGTATTGCATTTTGCAAGATGAAATTCCTGTATCCCCCAGTCAGTCCAGTTTCTCCCTTGCCAGCGTGTTTGCAAAATAAAGTATTTTCGTATGTCCTGTGTGGCTCCTTGGTGGCGTTTCTTGGAGGGTCGCTGCTGGCACTATGTGTCTCTCCTTCCTATACAGCCTTTTCTTTTGCTTCATGAGGTTGTCTTTTAGAGTTATTTTGATAGTTCAAGTTGTCTCTGGGAGTTGAAAGCTTATTGCACATGGATAGGTCTAAATATTAGTAAGTAGCACAGATCCAGACGAATAGACATGCAGAGAACAAAATGTTGGTGACAAGGACCTGCTGTACAGATTATTTGCATTTCAGTGGGGTTTTCCTTTAGGCTACTTCAAGTCTGGTTCCCTGGACTCAATGTTAAACAGTGCTTGGGGCACGTAAATCAGCTTCTGAGGCATGTCTTCCAGTGTAGCATCACCTGAGAGGAGCCCAGCTCTCACGCCCTTGTCCCACTCAGAGATTTGAGAAGGACCTGTCAGGGGACTTGCTTCAGAAACACACTCCTCATCTGGGCCAAGAGATATTTTAATGTACCTTGCATAGAAAGACTGCTTTTTATTGATAACTTGATCACAGTGTTTGTCTGAAGGTGGTTGACAGTGATCTGGTCACACGTGTTGGTGTGCCTGTAGTTGTAGGTATCTGCTCTTTGGTGGTCTATAGGTGCAAGTTCTGGCTAGCCTCTCTGTAAATGTATTAAGGCTGAAGTTGGCCCTTCCGCTCCAAAAAAGGGCCATGGCACACAGCAGAAACCAGCTTATCTTCATGCAAACTCCTGTTTTGGTAAGATGGGAAAGCTTTGCATGCAGATGCTGTGTCTGCAAGCACACTGGTACGTGGTGGTTTTGACATCCAGCCAGTTTGTGGATATTATGTGGATAACAAACAACCCTGTGTATTAGGAAAGGATGCTTTTTATTCCTTTATCTTGTTTTCCTTTAGAAATACAGATAAGAAAAGCCAAGAAAGATTTTAACCCCTGCCAAAAGGGAAATTTTCAGAGTTAAAAGTTCCAAAACGGGAGCTACCAATTAAAGAGGATGATTTAATTAAGGTCTGACTTTCTGTTGGGCCCCAGATTTTGAAAACTTTGGCTGAAATAATTCACTGATGCACAGAATGCAATTAGATTAGTAATTTTTCTGCAAGAGAGAATACTTCCTGGCTTACAGCATTAGGAAGGTCTGGGCAGCCTGAGAGCTGTAGTAATTGGCTCCGTCTCCCTCTGTGTCAATTGTTTTCTGAATTAGGGACCTTATGGGAACTATCTTTTGCTTTGGCTATCTGTGGTGCCAGACTTGGAGGAAAACGTCATGGGATGTGCAAAAAGGGTGAACAAAACTCATTAATGCCATAAAAAGCAGAGGTTACAATCATTTCTTTTAAGCTGTGTAAATAATTAAAATAAATCTTCTAGTTGGAAAGTGCTGTGCAGAAATCGTAACTGATCATTGATACCTCTTAAGTTTGTATGAGTTTAAGTATCTTGCTGCTTAGAAGAACTGAGATTTTTAGATGGCATTATTTGGCCTCTGCTATGCAAGAGCTTTTTTTCTTTCTGCTGGAGAATTTTGCTTATAACAGAGTTTAGCCTTAAATAATTTATAATTCATCCTGAAGCCACTGGTGGTTTTTATCCAAGTCTGGCTATTGGATTTTCCCAACTGCTGTAATAAATAGGTGTTTACTTAGAAAATAAGATCTCAGAAATCACTTTAAAAGGCATGAGCCCATCAAGAGAACATGCAGGGTGATATCCCTAAATGAAGGTAATGGAGACTGCTAAATTGTGACTTTCTTTTTTGAAGGTGAATTACTGTTTGCTGGCAGACTTGCATTACTTATGCAGAGATCTGCGTCAGGTAGACTTTATGGCTGCTTTCCTCTTGAGAAAATGCACTGTGTAATACACTGTGTCACTCACAAGGGATATATTAAATTAGCTTTGAAAAACAGGTCATTTTTATTTAGGTAATAATCTATATGCTTTCCTCTTGCTAACTTGACCTTTTGATAATGGCCTGTGTCAGATGTCAGATGGAAGCACTAGTGAAAAAAAATCAGTGCCTTTGAAGCAGGCTGCTATTGTAATATTTTACTGCGTTTGTTTTATAGAATTAGGGCCCATACTGATGAAATAAAAGTGCAGCAGAAAGCTTTCCAATGATAATGAGTCTCATTCCAGAGGAAACAGAAAAATGTTGCAGCGAATGCATCCGTGTGCTTGGCAGTTCCAGTTGTACATGGTAGCACTTGATGGAAATAGAGGTCTGTAGCATTAAACCATTTTTGCACAGTTTCTGGGTCTGTACATTTGGCATCCAGCACATTTTTGAACTGTCCTGAAGGTTTATCTAAATAGCTTTGTAAGGGTTATGCCACTGGAAGATGGGTTATTTCTGTCCCACTTTCATCTTCTGACTAACAGTGAGGCACTTGAATAGAGTCAAATATATTATAAAAAACCCAATAAAATTCAGTGATCCTTCTACTGTAGGGAACCACTGATTTTTGGAACTGCTGGAAACAGTCATGGGATCATCTGTGGCTTTTCCAGCACCAGAGCTGCCTGCTAGACCAGTTGTCCTTGGTTGTACTTTACCAACTCCTACGAGATCCAACAGGAGTTGGGTCAGACCTCACTTTTATGTCCAAGTGTCGGTAAGGGAAAGGAAAGAAGGAAATGTAGAGCCAGTGAGAGCTGAAGGGCAAGTATGTGGGTGATGCTGGCACCTGGGGAAGGTCTGGGAGGAAGAGATTTGGGCTCTGAGAGGGAAGCACCAAGGGAGGAGGTGGGGGAGCATCATCACCCCGCTGCTGAATTGTCTTGGCAGAGGTGGAAAAGGTGTTGCTGGATAAAGAAGTTTCTTCCCATTCACTCAAGAAACTTCCCAGGCTGGGATGTGATGGGAATAGCTCCAAAGTTTTGGAATGTTTGTGTATGCAGTTGTTTAAACAGCAGAGAGAGGGGACAGAGCAGAGGGTAGAGGTCCACATTTCAAAGATGAGTGAATATTAATAGTTTTCCCTGTGAAAGTTAGTAAGCGTGGTACGCAAAAACTGCATAGCAATTTCAGTTGACCCCTGAACAATAATTGTGTCAAATTCGAAGGTGAAATTCAATCACCAAGCTGTGAAATGGCAGAAATTTAATCCCGCTGTAAGTGAAAAACTTAATGCAGTCTTAAACCCAAAGTTACTCCTGAAACCTCCATCCCCGAAACAAACCTTTTTTCTTCTTTCTCTTCTTCCTTATAAAGACTACTTAATCAGTTTTCCTGAATGTTCAAATTAATTTCCATAGATAGCTTACAGTCTAAATGTGATTCACATTAAACTCAGGATTTCTACCTGCGTCTCATCCTTCTCTGGTGAGCACGAGCAACATTGGTCCACTGCAATACTGGCAGTGTGGTGCCACCTATATTGCCAACACTCAACTGCAAAACTCTCTTATTTTGATTTCTCTTAAGTTTGAGAAATGTTAAGCACTAAATTGAAGGCAGGCCAAGAGACACTGTAGAAGAAGAGCCAATGATACTGCCAAGATGGGTCTCTGCCTTCACTGCTGCCGGCAGCCAGCAGCAGGACCCACACGACACAACACTCCCCTGTTTGGGTGCAACGGGAAGGTGACAACCTGCCACTACAGTAACTTACTCTGTAATGCTGAGTAAAGGAGGTTTATTTAAAAAAACCTGATGCTTCTAATATTGCTGACGGATCCTGAGAATCTGCTGCCATGTGATAATATTATTATTTTTTTCCATTTGCTTGTTTGCAGCACTTAGGGTATCCCAAACCCCACAGCTGGGCAGTGCACTTATTTATCCTGACTGTGCTGTGCTCCACTTACATTGATTTGCCTTTGGTTGCATTTGCTATATTTTCTCAGTGCCTGAGTGAATATTCCATTAAATGATTTGAGAAGCACTGAGCTCTAAATCTTTAAATCACCTGAAAAAAAAAGAAAAGGAAGAACTGTTCTCATCCCACAGCTTTTACATAGGTATAGCAAGATAAAACATCAAAAATATAAGTAATGGGAAATTTTGACTATGTGAGAAAGCTCAGTGTCTCTAAACCTTTAAAGAGAAGATCAAAGTCTGATCTTGCCCATTATATTAGATGTTAATGTAAAACTACCTGGAAGTTTATAATAGGGCTATTGTAATGAAATTTCTGATGTAAGTTAAAATGACCTTATTCATGGCTGTATTTAAAATTCATTTTAGTAATGGGAATGAAGTGTTTCTAGCTCTATCTGCTCAGTGTACCATCACATACAGACGCTTTTGCACTCTGTGTTTAATATCTCTTAGGTTTTCTTACTTCATTTTCAGGTGCAATTGTCAGGTTGTTCTACACAAGACATCAAATAACATAATTTTTTGATAGTGAAGCAAGGGATTAGTCTGATACAATGGGGCTCAAAAAGCATTTGTGGAATTTCAATTTGCTCAGCTGTTGATGATCTACTGCAATTAATTGTGCTGTACCTCCCCCCAAACCCATCAAAGCTACAGGTGCATGTTCAGATCCTTGTACTGAAATTAATCTCAGATTAAATCACAAGCTTTGCCAGACTTTGGTGCATTTCCTAATCCTTTATGCTTTAAGAAGATGCTTTCTAATAAAGGTCTATTTCTCTACACTGGAGGCTGTTTCCGGGCAGAAGTGATATCATTCATCTTGGATGGCAAAATGTAATTCTTATTGCTTGAAATTCTTTTAGGAGCCAGTAATCAGAAATGGGCTGGCAGCAGGCCAGTAAATGGCTGACTCTTTTAAGATGCAGGGAATTTGCCAGGGAGTCCCTACGGATGCTGGTTTTGGAAAAAAAAAAAAAAAAAA
>VYZV01040040.1:39482-52762 GCA_013401275.1 Pandion haliaetus
AAACAAACAAACAAACAAAAAAACCCCCAACTAACTACTTGGCTGCTTTGAAACATTACCCATCTCCTTAAATTCCCCCGGCTTCCTAGCTTGCCTTCTGATTTCATACAGTTAGGGAAATGAATGCCTTAAGTTTAGCTTTGAAAGATGTTTTGCAATCTCATTACCAACCCCACTGCTTCCAAATAAGCTATTTTAATAACTATGCAATAGTTGAATTGTTCTACTTTGCATCTGGTTCAGATTTGGACGTGAAAACGTTTGTTAAGAGTTGAGCATGTGCTTAGTGAAGGCATGACCTCCTGCTTGCGAAAAATAGCATATCAACGAGAAAATACAGCTCCAAAGTTCACGTCTCGGGGAAGCAAGAGCTGCATGGGATTACTGGTGTTTCAAATGCACCCCTGCTAAGTACTTCAGCTGACATTTAAAAAAAAGAAAGAATTACTTTCATCTTTCATTGCTCCAGGCTTTGCAAAGGGTAAAGTCCTGCAAGACTGAGTGCTGGGAACAGCCTTCCCTGGTCATGGACTGCGCTCAGCACCTCACAAAGTCCCCTCTAAAATTAAATATAATCAAATGCTTTTCTTCCAAGCAACTAAAATGAAACTCTGGTAACCTAAACTTCCTTTATGTGAACTTGTTAAATGCAGAAGCAAAATTAAGAGTATTTTCTCTTGCTTCTGTATGTGTTTCAACCTCTCTATTTTTTTTAAAGCAGGCAGACTTTTATCATTGCCTTGTTATCCAGGACAGCTACCATCTATTGCTCCTGGAAATGGAAAAAATATTCAGACTTCTCAGGAGAGAAATAGAAGGTACAAAGGCTGGAAATAAGCAGTCCTGTACATTCCCTTTGCTAATCGGATGCATAAGGGTTGGTGATGGTTTTGGATGATGGCTTACACAGAGGTAGGAGTCTCTCAAGTGAAGGATCCTTTCAGAGTGAGTCTCTCTGAATGGCTTCGAGCATTTTGCAATACTGTTTTGAACATGGATGGGGGAAAGAAATTCAAACGTTTATTTGACCTGCAGCATCTCCTATGCCATTTCATAGAGGAGCTGAACATAAAAAAGCTGAGCTCTAGATGTGCCAGGGGCCATATCACTCAAGAAGTCAACAGGAGCCACTGATAATGAATTCCCCTTTCGAGTCAGTGAATGTTGGATGTCACAGTTTGGCTTGGAAAAAAAAAAAATTATACTCACCTGAGCTATTTTAATTTTTCCAGAAGTTTTAGTGGATGGAAGTGCTTAGAAGATGAACATTTCTAGTAGAGGGCATCACTCCTCCTACTGCTGGGGCTCAGGAGAGGCTCATCTGTGTCAACCCTTTGGAGACGGCACAACGAGGGTGCTCAGAGATAAACACTAAAGGGATATTTGTATATGGGTGCTTGAAAGTGTCTTTAGAAAAAAAATACTACATTCACATATATTCAATCATATTTTGTTATGGACTTCTAAAAATTATTCAGAGCTTGAAATAATTTATAGTCGCATTACTATCCCTCTCCCATTTTCAGTCATCTTGTTATGATGTGAAGAATCTTACTATCATATAGGCAGTTTGCCAGGACAATCAAATTGATAATTTTCCTGAAGTCCTGCATCTTTAATAATCCCCTTTCACTAGATTTTTGAAGCTAATTCTGTTAAAAAAAAAAAAAATCCACGGACATGTTCAAAATACATCAACGTCTTCAAAAGCATGAAGAAAGCATCTGGACTGCTCTTTACTCAGAAAACCATTTTTACAATGGAAGTGTTTTTTCAGAGAACTTCAATCTATATGCCAATATTCATTTAAAATTATGAAGTCCACCTTACAGGGTCCTAAACCCCCATGAAATTAGTGCTTGTTGCCCCATTCCAGCAATGCAAAGCTCCAGTGTCAATAAATGAGAATCAATAGTGATTTGAGGTGGTTGGGCGATTCAGGATCAGACCTGCAGACAAGGAGAAGGTACTTTGCTTGCTCTGAAAATGAATAATCTAGAAAACAACTCAATTTCAGAAAGCGGTATCAACGTGTTAATGGTCAGCACTCAATGACTCCAGTCTTTAAAATTTATATGCCCTGTATTTATTTGATAAGGTGTAGCATTACCTGGCTTTTCCATTAGAAAGGAACCCGTACCCAGCACCCATTTGTCATATTTATATGTGTAATAAAAACATAATAGTGCCATCTTAGACCTGTTCATTTGTATTTCATGCTTTTGCTCTTTACTCTTAGTTTCTATGGGAACCTGGGCTGTTACAGCAATAGAGAATAAAGAAACGAAGACATGTCTTTGAAAACATAACTCTGTTTCTCTGCTGAATTGCCAGCATGGTATACCAGGCACAAACACACTTAGAGCCAAATAAACTGGGAAGGGAAAAATCAAGGCAAGTTAAAGGCAAGAAAGTTGATGGTAGTTGAGTTTCCTCCTTCCAGAAACATCTTGATTGGGTGCTTTTATGCTTTTTGCTTTGAAAATGATGCTTATAAGTTAGGTTTACATTTTCTGAGGAGGAGATAACAATTTGCATTGCTTGCCTTTATGGCTATTTTAGTGCAAAGTGCTCCACTGCAACTGAAAATAAAAAAACACCCTTTCCTGTTGTGTCGTGGTTTAACCTGGCAGGTAGCTAAATACCACACAGCCACTTGCTCACTGCCCCCCCCCCCCCCCCCCCCGCAGTAGGATGGGGGAGAGAATTGGGGGAAAAAAAAGAAAAATTAATGGGTTAAGATAAAGACAGTTTAATAGGACAGAAAAGGAAGTGAAAATAATAGTAATAATAATAATGATAAAAGAATTAAAGTATACAAAACAAGTGATGCACAATGCAATTGCTCACTACGCGTCAACCGATGCCCAGTCAGTTCCCGAGCAGCAGCCTCAGGTCAGCTTTCCCTGCAGTTTATACACTGAGCATGATGTTATATGGTCTGGTATATCCCTTTGGTCCGTTGGGGTCAGCTGTCCTGGTTGTGCCCCCCAGCCTACTCGCTGGTGGTGTGGGGTGAGAAGCTGAAAAGTCCTTGACTTACAGCAACAACTACAGCATCATTGTGTTACCATGTTATTCTCATCCTAAATCCAAAACATGGCACTATACCAGCTACTCAGAAGAAAATTAACTCTATCCTAGCTGAAATCAGGACATTTTGGTATAATTAACTACAGCTCATGAGTTGGAAACGTGATGTTCATGTACAATTCCATAAATTTTGCAGAGAAACTTACTCTAGTTCATATATTACAGTATATCATTTAGTATCCACTGCTTCAGTATCTGTTGGTGAATCAAGGTAAGTAGTGTATGTGCTGAAATAATTAGTAGAAAATAATTAGAAAAACCTCCTTAAGGACATTACTTGCAGCACCAAGGTGTGTATATGAATTCCTTACAAGATTTTCATTTCAATCTGACTTGGAAGAATATGAATGTAATGCTTTGAATACAGAGTGTCTAAGGCCATGCTAAAAATGTAAAGGTAAATTTTACATCTTTCAACAGGTCTAGATTTAAAACCCAGTGGATTCGGCAAACTTTGCAAGGATATCCACAAAAAAAGGCTTTTGAAACAGTGGGGTTTGGTAGGACTAATAGCAGTAAGACTTAAAAGCAGTTCCTGAAACATCATTCATTTGTTTTAATGTTCATGTGCATCAAGGTGGATGTTCACAGCTGTGATGCTGAATATCTAGAAATGTCTATCAGCAGCAAGATATTCCTTGCAGAATCAGCTGAACCAAGGGCATCCTTTGGGATGCTAAGTAGTATTATCCTTAGGCTATTTTTTTTCTCACAAATGCTTATTTTTACGGCCAAGCAGGCCTGTTCAAGACTGTGTGGTCTATAGGCTCTCTGCAGAACCCACATTTCTCTGCAGGTTGATGTGGCAATCACCTTGAGATAACCGTGCTCTTGACAGATGGCTTTTCTTCTTGCTTCTGCCTTCCTTGAAGTTGGTATTACCGAGTTAGGTTTAGTAAGTTGTAGTGTGAGATGAACTTATGTGGTTTCCCTCATTCCCACTGTTTGGGTCTGGAAGGAACAAGGTAGCTAAAAACCTTTAATTTCTCAATAGTGTTGAACAGCACCATGAATAACCCTGGGCAAGTTGCTTTTCCCTGTCTTTTGGCTTCCTGATCTGAAAAAAACAGCATTTAAGATCCAGTCCAAGGTACTACATCAGTAATTGATACTATTATATTATCTCCATTGTCCCACATTACAACTTCAGGATATGTCTCAATGCCTATGCTTCCTGGTTGCTTTGTTCTTGAAGTATATTAATTTTAAAATTATCATTAATGTTCAAAAGGGGAGTGGTGAGCACTTGACCTCTTAACACAGCATCTAGAAATAATTTTTTAACTCTGCCAGGAAGTTGATTTTGTGGGTCTTTCTTTTCCGGCATCTCTTTATAGTACATGGGCCAAACCCTTGTTCAAACTGAGTTGTTGGGGTTTTTTTGTGATGAGAGAAACTTCATTCTCCACTTCTCCTGGGCAAATCTGTGTCACTTAATGCTGTTATTTCCCTGGATTATACAGGCATGACTTTCTGTCCCCTGCAGCCTTCTGAAACATGTTTTTGTGCCTCAAAGTACCTTTTAATTGTTCCAAAGAAGAGAATAAATAAAATAGCAACTAGATTCCCTTCCCTTTTGCTTCGTAGGTAATTTTCAGGATTTATGTTTTGTAGATGTTAGTCAGGGTAAGCAATGATGCAGTGGCCTTGGCCACCAGCTCTCCATTGGTCCTTCTGGTGCTGCACATCCCCATGGTGGGAGAGTACTGGGGCTCGTGGCAGTACCCTGTGGTCTCCAGAAGGTGGTCTTTTCCCACCTCCACTGAGGCTCTGGACCTTTCCACTGGCCTACAGGTTGGAATGGTGTTGTGTGGTGAGTTGACCCTGGCTGGGTGTCAGGTGCCCACCAAAGCCATTCTATCATTTCCTCCCCTCAACTGGACAGGGGAGAGAAAATATAAAAAAGGGCTTCTGGGTTGAGATAAGGATAGGGAGAGATCACTTAACCAATTACCATCATGGTCAAAACAGACTCGACTTGGGGAAAATTAAATTAATTTACTGCCAATCAACCAGAGTAGGGTAATGAGAAGTAAAACCAAATCTCAAAACACCTTCCCTCCACCCCTCCCTTCTTCCCAGGCACAGCTTCACTCCTGGATTCTCTATCTTACCCCCCCCAGCAACGCAGGGGGATGGGGTGTGGGGGTTATGATCAGTTCATCACACGTTGTTTCTGCTGCTTCACCCTCCTCAGGGGCAGGACTCATCACACTCTTCCCCTGCTCTAGCGTGGGGACCCTCCCATGGGAGACAGTCCTTCATGAACTTCTCCAATGTGGGTCCTTCCCATGGGCCGCAGTTCTTCATTAACTGCTCCACCATGGGTCCCTTCCACGGCGTGTAGTCCTTCAGGAGCAAACTGCTCCAGCACAGGCTTCCCATGGGGTCACAGCCTCCTTTGGGCAACCACCTGCTCTGGCGTGGGGTCCTCCACAGGCTGTAGGTGGATATCTGCTCCACCGTGGACCTCCATGGGCTGCAGGGGGACAGCCTGCCTCACCATGGTCTTCACCACGGGCTGCAGGGGAATCTCTGCTCCGGCACCTGGAGCACCTCCTCCCCCTTCTTCTTCACTGACCTTGGTGTCTGCAGGGCTGTTTCTCTTACATGTTCTCACTCCTCTCTCCGGCTGCTGTTTCTGTCTGTCTGTAACTTTTTTTCCCTTCTTAAATATGTTATCACAGAGGTGCTACCACTATCGCTGATTGGCTCAGCCTTGGCTGGCTGTGGGTCCATCTTAGAGCCAGCTGGTATTGGCTCTGTCAGACATAGGGGAAGCTTCTAGCAGCTTCTCATCAGAAGCCACTCCTGTAAACCCCACCACCACCACCACCAAAACCTTGCCACACAAGCCCAATACATGTTGATAACTTCATAAAGGTTTACTAAAGATGGAGCCCATTCAGTTAAAACAACTGGATTCATTACGGAGTCTTGGTTTACCTTTCTCAAAACTTCCAGGGTACCAAGTGAGCCTAAGAGGACCAGAAATGTCTTCTGACTGGTGATGAGCTTCTAGGGCTTGTGAAGTTAGGGAAGAGTAGCTTGCTGGTATCTGCTGTGGACTAGGATATTTTGGGGAATCCCAGAGGGGCTGCACTGGGTGTAGAAGACTTCCAGCTGGTGCGATTGGGAAATCTGACCTACCACTTTTTAGCATCATAGCTCAGATCCATAGGTGGCAGAGCAGAGATGACTGCACGAAGAGGTTGACTGTGAGTAGTCATTGAGGACCCAGGTGGCAGACGTAGCCCCATCGTTGTGAGAGTTCCTGAAGTGAGATCTGGACTCTGATTCAGAGAGCAGGCAGCCTCTTGACCCCTGTGATAACCACAGGATCTCTGGTCCAGCCCCCACAGGAAGAGCTGCAGGAGGAAAACTGCAGTGATCTCAAACCTCTGCCCTTGAATTCAGAAAGGTTACCTGCTGTGCACTGCTCAATTGTTTGATCTACTGGGCACCCGACCTTTTGGTTTATGGGGGAAACGTAATCCCTCCGGTTCATCGCTACTGACTCCCACGCACATCTGAGCGCAGGACGATGGAGCCTGGGTCTCCTTCCCAAAGCTGGGCAGCAGCAGGCAGAGCTGCATCTCTCCTGGTCTCCTCAGGCTTTTGGGTTTTCCCCATGCGACTTACAGCTGGAGTTGTCCTAATTAGGCACCTAACGTCAATTAATGCTCAGAGGAGTATCCAAACAGTATCAGGATGCTTCCAAGCACAGACAAGCTGAAGGAAGCTACTCCAAATTGAAGGTGTCTTTGGCAAGCCTCTTACCCCTCAGTTCAACCATAATGGGGAACTGCTGTAAAAACTAAGAATTAAATGAAAAGTATCACAGGAAGGATGGCCTGATGTTGCTGCAGCCCATTGGTGTCAACAGCAATAGAGCATGAAACTACACACATAAAGATGATGTAGTAGGTAACACCGAGCAGCCAGGACAAAGGCACGAGAATAATTTAGGAATAATATCTGTTCAACAAGATGAAGCTACCAAAAAGGCCCCCATTTCTTTTGCCTAGGAGACTAAGAAAAAAAAAAAAGTGGTGCATAGACCTGGTGTCCTGGTGTTTGAGAGCCAATATTTTTAGGTCTTAAGTGTCCGGGATCTCAAAGGTAGCCAACGTTTCACTGCTATTTGGGATGGCAACCTGCACTGCACTACAAATAGAAAAGCTGCACAGTACATAGAGAAATCAAGAGAAATATAGGAGTAATGTAGAGTATTAGAGCAGCTAAGCAGGAAACAAATAGCATGGAAGGCAAGTGCAGAGAGGGCAGCATATTTCAACATAGCCACTCGCTCAATACCAGCGGCTGCCGCTGGGATTGGAGGCTCCAGGAGAAAAGCCTTTTTTCACAGCCATTGGGCTGAAGTAGGCTTGTCCTTCCCTCTGTGATCCCAGGGGAGGGGGTTAGTCCATTTGGAGCCCCAGCAAATTTTGACTGCTGTCAAAAGGGCTATTGTAGGTCTCGCATAGCCTTGCGTAGAAAGCATTGAAACCCACGCTACTAGAAAATAAACAAACAAATCACGTATTTTTATACCGTAATAAGATAAAACACTAATACCTATTTAAAAAGCCAATTTTTGTTTAGCTCTGCTGGATGCAGACATTCCTAATCCCCATATATCACTTATAAACGAGTTCTGACCCTCCCTGGCTTGCCTGGTATTAATCAGGAGTCGGCAGCATTAAACACTGAAGAGCTTGACAGTAAAATTTCACAAAGTTACGCTTGTTTGGCATGTAGCTGAGTTCAGGCCTTTTCTAATCCATTTTCAGGCAAAGGGAAGCTAATTTGAAACCACCGGTACTAATTTCAGGAAAAGAAGGTGGCAGTTTGAAGTGACAGCATAGCCATTAGCAGATGGAAAATGCAGAAAGACAATCTTTATCAGAAACCATGTGTTGGGCTATATAGTTCTTCCCCAGAAGTCACTATTTACCTTTTGGTTACGTATTATTTTATTACATTAAAAAATAAGTGTAATTGGGTCTCTCCATCCTCTTGGTGAGCAGCAGTTAGAATTTTGTTGTTTATTAAAGAAGTTGAAAGAGGGAGGAGAAAAACCTACTCGTTAAAGGAAGTGCATGATTTTCTTTGAGACTAGAAATGGACTTTGGGAAAGTTTTTGTGTATAGTCTGACCACCGGTTGATATTGGAGAAGTGTTTGCAGTGCAAGAAATCCTTGCTGTGATCTCGGCTTTGTATTGTATCGCAGAGTAGAGGAGATCATCCCTTTGTGACTGCTTAGGTTTCTGTTGGAAAAAGCAGCTCTAGGCATCCCTGTGCCACAAAGATACTTCAGAGTTTAATGAAAAAAACTTGGATTTACTACAACAGTAGAAATGGTGGCAAGGTCCTGCTCTTATTTGGGACAAGGAAGGTGCTAAGCAATGTTTCCTAGTCCTGAAGCCCTTGTTATGGAGCCTCTCATGAAGTTCATGACCACCAGGATCGTTTTGGTGTGCAAAACTCTGCTTCTTTCTGTAACACCTTTACAGTAGCTCCTGCAAACCCATCAAGCTTCGAGAAGCTGCAAGAGTATTCAAAGAAATATCACTGCATGCTTGCTCTGCTTCTCCATGTGTTTCCCCACTGCTGTTCTCCAGAGAAGATACAGAGCAAAATGGACCTTTGACCTGATCCCGGACATCCCACAGGTGATCTGTTCTTGGATAAGTCTCCTAGTGTATCTTCATTTTACAGATAAGGTAACAGATACAGAGAGATTAAGTGAATTAACCAGAAGTCAGAAAAAACAAGGCAGAACTGGCACTGGTGGAAGAGTGACAGAGTGGAAGAAGCTTCACCTGCAGAATTATTTCCCATGTAATGAGCTAACATAGGATCATTATAGCAAATAGGAAGAAAATGTTGACATTTTTTGTTCCAGTTGTGAAAGAATTAGTGTGTAAAACTTAGGTACTTAAATGTGGAAAAGAGTTCCTTATAACAGACCATGTTTAGCATTACCCGAGATATTAAGCATGTAGATAGTTCCAAAAAAAAAGAGATTTTAGTGAAGTAGTGTCTCCCTTTATTAAGTAAATCTTGAAAATGCCAAATTGTAGGCAATTTTCAGGCCAGAGAGTCCCAGCTTGCTTCGTCACTATTCATGTAGAGGCATTTCCTTTTGACCAGCCCTATTGCCTTTCCCTCGGTGTTTCCCAGCAGTGCTCTGTCTGTGCCAGGGTGGACTAGAAGGACACGGAGGTACCAGGTGCTGTAGGTTTGTATAAAAGCAGGCTGGTTTCTGCTCCTTTCCTAGTAATCCCTGACATTCAGCCTGTTTTCTTGACCATGCCTAAGCACTGAGCTGATGCTTTCATGAGACTGTTGTAAACTCAAGGGGGATTTTGGAGCCTGTCTTTTGACATTAGAAGTTTGGGTGATTTTTTCTATGCATATCAGTTCATTTCTGTTTCATTTCGTCTGACACTTTATTGGCAAGTCACTGAATCTCCTAAGGACCTTCTACACCTCTTCATGTTTCATCCTGGTTTTTCTGCTATTCTGAATAGCTTAATGTCAACAGAAAACCTCAGCTCTCCGCTATTGAATCTTTATCCATGTGAATTTTAAATCCATCAAACAGCACAGCTCCCAGCACAGCACTCCGCAGGATCACAGGTGATGCATGTCTGCTCTCTGAAGCAGTTATTTCTCCATGAGAAGACCTTTCTTTTGTCTCCTGGCAGCTTTGTGTCTTTAATTGCCTTTGCTGGGGTACCTTCTGAGCTGCCTTTTGGAAACCAAATAAACTCTGTCAAGCAGATTAACCTTATGTGTGACCCTGTCAATAACTCCAATATGTCCCTTTATGGAAGACAGTATATCAGTTTTTTTCTACTCTTGATGATAGTTTTCACTAATAAAGATGCAGATGATACAAGCCATAGCTCCCCATATCGGCTCTGAAAGCCTTTAAAAGTTTTTATTGCCTCCTTGGGAAGCAGTGAGGATGTTAATCTGCTGGTCAGCACATATGTACATACTTTCAATATATTTGTGCTACATATAGCAGATTGAGGGAGGTGATTGCAGGTTAAGGGGGGTGATTCTCCCCCCTACTCCACTCTTGTGAGACCCCACCTGCAGTACTGCGTTCAGCTCTGGGGTCCCCAACATAAGACAGACATAGAGCTGCTCAAGCAGATGCAGAGGAGAGCCACGAAGATGATCAGAGGGCTGGAGCACCTGCCCTATGAGGACAGGCTGAGAGAGTTGGGGTTGTTCAGCCTGGAGAAGAGAAGGCTCCAGGGAGACCTTATAGCAGCCTTCCAGTACCTAAAGGGGGACTACAGGAGAAATGGGGAGGGACACTTTATCAGGGAGTGTAGGGATAGGACAAGGGGTAGTCACTTTAAACTGAAAGAGGGTAGATTTAGGTTAGATGTAAGGAAGAAGTTCTTCACTGTGAGAGTGGTGAGGCAGTGGAACGGGTTTCCCAGAGAGGTTGGGGATGCCTCATCCCTGGAAGTGTTCAAGGCCAGGTTGGATTTGGTCTTTGAGCAACCCGGTCTAGTGGAAGGTGTCCCTGCCCATGGAGGGGGGCGTGGGGGGGGGAGTGGGAACTACATGATCTTTAAGGTCCCTTCCAACCCAAACCATTCTGNTCCAACCCAAACTATTCTGTGATGTATGATCTATAGGAAATGTAGGTGGGGAAAATAGGGGACCTTGGAGTGCTGCAGGTGATGCAGGGAGCAGAGGCAAAGGGGCACTGGGAGGGGAGGTATTGATATGGGCGTAAACTGGGAAAATTGTAGTCGTTTTATGAAAATAATGTTGTTGTTTTGAAAAATATGGAGCTACTCAGAAAAGCCCGATAGAAACCAAATTAAAGTCTGTAAGTGTACAAGAATGACTCCCGAAGGCAAGGCCTTGCTAAAGCTGTTCTCAACATATGGCTGTGTGGCAATGAGCTGAAGGGTCGCCTGTCGAAACGTGGGATATTCCTGCCCTCCAGTGGAAGTATGGGAAAGTGCCTTTCAGAAGTTGTCTCAGCTGGAAAACGGATGGGAGCCTGCAAAGGGACGCTAAGAAACTTCCAGGAAACTCATTGCTTTTGATCTGATGTCCCTTGAATTACCATTCGTGTTTCTCAACAGAGCCCCTTGGTCCTCTCTAGGTTCACATTCCCATACGTGCTGGTACACCCATTGTTACCTTTACTCAATTAATTTTTCCAAATCTGGGGCACTGAACCAAGTAGATGATGTGTAGACAGTGACATTTCAGTGTTGTAGTATGGGAACGCAGCTTGGAGGTATACTTTGGGGACTGCTAAACCATGCAAGCCATGTTCAGTTCCTGGGATGCATGAGCCCTTCTCCAAAATGAGCTAAGTACCTGGGAGGAGTGTTAGGAAATATTTTCCTCGATTAGAAGAGGCAAATGAGTTGTTGAACTGCTGTGATGTTTTGAGCCTTCCAGCTTGCTTGTATTCCCGAAATGAGACAGCTTGCATCACTTTTCAAGCCAAGCAGTTATCTGCAGTAGAAAAACTTTGGGGTTAGGGTGGTTTGTTTGGTTCCTTTTTTTTTCCCTCTCTAATTAACACATGATAATATTCAAATGTTGACAAAGCACTTGGTAGTTTTCTCATGCGGTGACTTTAGGAGTAGCATCAGAGAATAAGTGAGAAC
Organism: Pandion haliaetus; assembly: GCA_013401275.1. Lineage (NCBI taxonomy): Eukaryota > Metazoa > Chordata > Aves > Accipitriformes > Pandionidae > Pandion > Pandion haliaetus. Next base: position 51,240 of record VYZV01040040.1, read on the forward strand.
TATGCTTTTTCCTCACGTTAGCCGCCATGTGTTAAATAAATGTCTGATAAAAACTTCCTTTTATCTAGTCAAGACAAGTCATAAGATTGAACAGCTCATCTCTCACCATGTAGCACACAAACAGGCTTCCAGATCAGGCACCAGCCACTGTGAAACACAACGCTCTGTTTTTTTTAATGCTATTATACATTACAAGTAGGGGCCTTGAGTTTCTCAATTTATTCCAGTTATATACAGATACACTGGAAGTGCCACTATAGAAGTGGCCTCACTGCATCAAGATGTAGCTAACCCTACATAGTGTCTCTGACCGTGCCCAACAGCAGGTATCTAGGAAGGAGAATGAGAGCAAAGAGATGCTTCTTGATTTGTGATCCATCAGTCTCCAGTGATTTGGGGCTCGGGGACTTCCTGCATATAGATGCTGTTGCTCTATTTAGTAGCCCTTGGTGGGTTTTTTTTCCCCTGAATCTGTTTAGTTGCTTTCCATGGCACACCCAAGCTTTAGACCTTTATCATCTCCTACCTGAGTTGTCTTTTTCCCTGGAAGAAGCCCCTAACACAGTCATTCCTGCGACAGAAACCAATCCAGACCTGTGTTCCTTACCATCACACTTCTTGGTACCTTTTCCAATTCTACTCCGTAGTTTTGAGATGGCGGGGGGGGTGGGGATGGTAGGGGGTCAGGTAAAGGCGGATGAATCAACCCATTACTGCATGGGGAAGATCCGGATTTTTTTTTCCCCTGACGTTCATCACGGCATTTCTACAGGTTTTCAAGTGAATGTATTACCTTGTCCCTTGGTATCCTTAAGCCTTGTGCAATTTTTCACCTGGGGCTTTTGTTTGCTATAGTTGGTGATTTAATATCCTTGACCAGTGTTGTCATTTTACTTATCCCCCCTGTTTACAGATCATCTATAAAGATGCTAAGCAGGAAAGATTTGAGCACTGTTGGCCTCCATCCATTAGGAAAACCAGCCATTTATTACTATATATTACTATCTGCTGCTTCCTATTTTTAACCTTTTTTTAATCAATGCAAAGACCTTTCCTCTTATCTTGGCAGCTTAATTTCTCTAACAGCCTTTCAAACCTTGTCAAATGCCTTTTAGAAATCCAAGCCAACTATATCGACCAGATCTCTCCTGCCCATGTGCCTGTCAACTCCTTCAAAGAACTCCAGTAGACTTGTGAAGCCTGTTGGCTCTTCCCCAAGGAAGTCAGACTTATCCATGTGTCAAGTACTTTTGTTAGGACAGATGTTGGCCTTAGTCAAGTACAGTGCTCTGGATCACATCAAAAAGCCACTTCCATCCCTCAGCAAGCAGAGCTGGTTACAAACCACAGTTAGTAGTTCACCTTAAGTTCAGGCAGAAGTGCTGGGTGAACACCATCTGGGCCTGGAGATGGGTTAACTTCCCTTTGGTTGACTTGGGTCCCCTACTGACACTTCAATTGGAGGCAGTTACTCTGGTGATTCCCCTGGGAAGGAAGATTGCAGTGGGAGGATCTCCCCAAGA
>VYZV01040041.1:0-32750 GCA_013401275.1 Pandion haliaetus
TTTTCATCTCCTACAGACATTTCTCAATAGGAATAGAACTTGTCTCACAGATATGATACACCTTCTTTCTAAAATAATGCTCTGAATTTTAGATAAAAGCTTTGCATTATAAATGTACAAAGCATTCTGCCAGGGAGTGTAATAAATCTGCCTTCAAATATCACTGTGATGTATAATGTATAACAAAAAAGAATAGAATCGTTTTAAAAGAAATAGGCACTTTTCTGTCTTACTATCTTTACAATCTTTCCTAACCCTTCAAAATGTGGATGGCCAGTTCCCAATCAGAACTAGAAAAATGGGTAAGCACTGCACTTAACTTCCTAACTTTAACAGGGATCTTTAAATAACAAAGATTAGCCACGCTTATAAAAAAAAAAAAAAGAAATACTTTCTTTTTCTGAGTACAATGACTACACTCATTTCATGGTGCAGTAATCCCTTTATCTGATAGTTCATTCACTGCCATTCCTTTCAAAATGTCACACTTTCAAAATATAAGAAAACAAAAAACCTGAAGTGATCCCGTGATGGCTTTCAGATACTATACTCTTGAGTTATCTTTTATCTTTTTTTCATACTGTACATGCAGGGCTTTTGTTTCTGAAGGTATTTGCAAGCAGGTTTATTTTTCATGTTAGAAAAGCCATGTAATTAAAAAAAATGGACCATAACCATCTTTTTAAATTTTGGAAGTCTGCATTTTACATTCAACTCTACCCCTCTACAAACAAGAGTTTAGGGAAGTACTGTATTAAAAGGAAGAGGGAAGATTTAGCTTCCTTAATAGAGTACAATTTTGTTTCCAGCAGCAAAATAAGATAGGATTTAAAAGGGAGTTTGAACAGGAACTAAGGGATTGAGGCAATCAAAGCTATTTAATTCCAGAGAAGTTGGAAATCAGCTCTGTCAGAATATTCTGTGTTACTATCTACAGTGTTCTTATACAGAAATTCTAAAGCCATAAAATGTCACAGCCCATTGTTCCATTTTATGAAACAAAATAATTATTGGTAAAAATACACTTCTATCAAACATCCAGTCTACTGAAAATTGGACGCATTTAATGTAGACATACTCCTAGTACAAGAAGAAGCTAGGAAACAATGATACAGAAGAATTACAGGCATGGTTTTGTACCCTTTATGTAAGTAATTCTTATGTGCACAAGCAGCCCTATTAATATTGATGGAATTACTCGTGAATAATGACTACTGTGTAAGTCAGGGCTGCAGAATCAGATCATATATGACTTGCCCACATAGGGAATGTATTACAAAACCAAAAATAGCAGCAAGTTTACTGCTGCTTACTCCTGCGCTTCACTTCCAGAATTAAAATCCTTGCCACAGTGATAAAATGCAGAAATAAGAAAAGGAAAAAAAAGAACATAAGAATATATTCAAATTTAGGTTTTGCGTTCTTATTTGCAGGGGTCGTCCCATTTTTTCTCATTGAAGCATTTTAATTAATAGAGAATAACAGATAATAAAATCTGCAGAAGTTACTGAGATCTTAATGAAACAAATTCTTGACTGCATTTTATTTTGTCACTTGTTTTGTTTCCCATTTTCCCTGTTAATATAATTAGTCACATGGATTTTCCCTTTTTAACATTGGTAGGGAGGAAAACAGAAGGAACTTGCTATTCTAATATAATATACAATTCATTGTATGCATTAAAATATGCATGTCCTCTTCTTCAAAAGGCACTTTTTGAATGATTCATGAAAAAAGTAATCTACATCAATAAAAAACCAGCTTTGTGAAATTCACGGGAAAACACATTTTAGAATGAGCAGAATGGCCAAAAGAACTGACATTTTCATTCTCTCCATTCCCTTTTCTTTTTTTTTTTTATTTTCTTCTCCCCTGCCCCCAACACTTCTGAGAGTGTATACTAATTCTTTTATCTTTCATTTTATATTGTCTATATCTAATATGCATGCAAGTTCTGTGTGCATCATAATCCATAAAAATGTTATTTATAAAAGTTGCAACACCACCAACATACATCAAAGAGGGAACAGAAGTGATGAAGTAAATTTCCTACATGAAAATGTGCAGGATTTCTACAACTATTAATTTGACAAGAGAGGATAAACCAAGCAAACTACAGTCAGCTGATGACTTACTCATCAAAATTGCCAAGTTGTGAAAGAAAAGCGTGTACTGTCCCATGTTGTCCTTCAGTTATTCTGAACAATCCCAATATCCTTGGCTATTGACGTAATTCATCAAAGAATGTAGTTGCTTCTGAGGAATACGGACTTTCCTATCACTACAGTTATTATTTCACCTCGTGAAAACCAGAAACTAAACCGCTATCATCTACAGTGGCTATTACTTAATTTAGCCCTCGATGACCAGATACTCTCATATTATAAACCAGTATTCTTTTCCTACTCTTTGCTTCTTGTTTCATATGAATTTGTCAGTATGAAGCTTTGCTTTTACTGGTGTATCCTCTTACCAGAACAGGAACCATGACTACCCAAAGAAAATTCGGGCAAATCAGTAGAAACATTCATATGGGAAGTAGTGGTAACAAACCCAACAGCTTTTCTGTGTGTGTAGAAAGAGTAAGTCAGCAGCTAATAAAAGAGATTGCACATTAATATTACGTATTATCAACCGACTTATTACTGATCTTCAGAATATCTCTAATTCATACCATTTATATTTCCTACGCAGACAACATAAGGTAAACTCCTTAACAGGGGACTCTTAATCATGTACATGTTTGAGATGCCTAGAATAGTATCTATCTGATTGCATTCTATAGGCTAATCGTAGTCAACGGATGCCCTTAATAGCATTTGCCTACTGCTAATTTTGCCTTATGGTACTTTACTTGTAATCTTAGCAAACAAAATCAGTGACTCTTCCTGTTTAATTCTGAATAATGCTCTTTGCATAATATGTTTGGGGAAATTCATCACATGAATATTCCTTTGACTGAATACATTATCCTAAATAAATTAGAATATATATGTGTATTTGCTGTAAAAGATACTTAAATAAAATGGGAGACATCTAAAATATAAAAGGAATTTTTCATATGTGTATTTGTTGCATATTCTGTGCAAAAGGTTAGCATATTTATGACCTAAATGCTTTGCTCCCTTCCCTGATCAGCATGAGAGGTTGTAGAAATAGGGTTTGAGCATGTAAACTATTGTCTACATGAATTACTCTTAACACTATACAAGCGAGAAGTCCCAAAGAGTGAAGATTTAAAAGATTAATTTCTTGGACTTTGAAGGTTTTTTATTTATTTATTTTTTAATTCAAGTCAGATTTACATCTCTTATATACTAGGACACTTTCCATGCTTTGACAGTATAGACCAGTATGTTATAATAAGCATGGTAAAATGACATTTGCGCAAAATGAAAATTAGAACCAAAATGGCTGATGGGTCTGGTTCTGATCATGTACACTAGTGTTACAGCTCTGTAGCCCAAGTTTAATTAGCAGACTTAATCATGATTGATCAGTCTCATGGAAAGGGGGGGTGTCACATTCTCTCTTGCAACGAGTAAGTCTTGGAGCCAGTGAGATGGCAGAGATATGTGATCAGCTCCCTGATTTTAAGTCCAGGCCTGACTCCAATGAAATTGGAAGCCACTGCCAAGGAGCTTAGTGTTGTCAGGTCCTGGGCATTGTGCCACTGGAAAATAGCCACGTTAGATTTCTGTTCTGCTGTCCCGGCTCACCCCACGTGTTGGAAGGAGGCATGGAAATGCAGAGCCCAGCTGTAGTGCAGATGCATCAGCTCAGATGCGTGCTCTCTGGAATATTTGTTTCTGGGTTATAGTACAAAGGGAGCAAAACCGAGCTTCTGAATCTGTTATTCTAAAACAAGTAAGCTTATTAATGGAAAAGGAGAAGCAGTGTTAGACAAAAGTGGAAATAAAGCAGGTGCTCAGAACACAGAACTGTAGACACCTGAGCAAAAAATTCCCTGTGCAGTAAATGGAAAGACACAATCTAATACAAAGGTCAATGCAAGAGCTGGAGTCAGACCTAGGCGCACCACTCGCCGCCTGCTCCAGTTTATCATCATCATCAGGGTCTTTCAGAGTGATGGATGCAAGACATCCATTCTTCCATCATGTGACACTTTCCTTGATACCTGTAGTTCTTCATACCTAGTACTGGTAAAAGAAGTTGACATCCAATTTTTTATTTAAAATGTCACGTTTTTAATCAGATCAACCTAAGTTTGTGTGATTTTAGAAGTCTCTTGAATTCTTACCTTTTAATTCTTTAATTATAGGTTTATTGTGCTTTAATTAAAAAAACTAAAAGAGGACTTGACCTGCAAGCACCCCTTTTACTTTAAAATGTTTGGTATTTTAATAGCTTATAAACCCTTTCCAATTCTTTCCTTAGTAGGCAATTGCTTGAATTGAATAATTTTTGTTTTCTACAAACCAACATTTTTCTAATGAAAGAAAATTGAAAATTTCCCAGCCAGTTCTAAATTTAAACAACTTAGCTTTAGTAGGCTTGCACTTCTTTTGTGTCTATCTTCAAACCCTGTACCAAATCAGTTTACAGAAGGAAATACTGGAAAGAAATAGCAAATAGTGATATAATGGTGGAAAATAATAATCAAATCAACATTTCAGACTCCAGTGACTAATACACACAGCATAAATCTGAGACTTATCTAGCTGTTTTGTGTATGCCTTGTGACCTACACACCTGGTTAGACCAGCTTTAAAGACTTAATGTTTCACATGAGATCACTTGTGAAGGCAAGCAAGTTACAGCTTCAGAATTATTTTAAAAACATAATCCATTTTACCAGACACCCCCCCGCCCCCCATTACTTATCTGATCATTTATTTGGGAGAAAATTCAAACAGAAATGAAGCTGTCACTTCATTATACAAATACCATCGGTGTCATGAGGTGTGCTTCCCTACAACAGGTTATTCACATAAGCAGGATAAAAAAGGTTAACTTAGATGCCTTTTTTATCATAAAGTTTTATAAGCAGATTTACACACGGTGTACTTCTAGTTTGCACACTTACTCATATGCCGCATCCCACAGCCAATCCAAATTAGTATCAATGGAGAGGAAAGAACACCACACAGAATGTAAAATTGCCTATAAAACATTACGATATGGTGAGGAACGTTACTGGCTGCACATCCTGCTTTCTATTTCAAGTAATTAAAGAAATTAGCTTCGGACATGGCCACAGATGTTCCAGGCTCATGATATTTGGTTGAGTCACCATCCCTGGAGGTATTTAAAAGATGTGTAGATGTGGCACTTAGGGACATGGGTTAGTGGTGGACTTGGCAGTGCTAGGTTAATGGTTGGACTTGATGACCTTAAAGGTCTTCTCCAACCTAAACGATTCAATGATTCTATGATTCTATATTCAGACCCATCTTTTTTACTTGAACAATTTGTGCAGGCCAGCGTTTAGCCTCCCAGCCAAACATACAGCTCCCATCCTTACAAAGAGAAAACAAATGATCTGCATTTACAGTAGGCTTTACATTTGCCAGAGAAACTCAGCCTGATACAAAAGGTCAGGAAAGGAAGAATATTCTGTATAGTTACAAAAGCTTTTGACATAGTAGTTTCTCCTCACAAAAGAGCGATCCTTTGATGATACTTAGAAACAAAAAATGCTACTAGTACGCTACTAGAGCATAGCATTCTTAATATCAAATTTCAGTATTGTATTGCCAGTCATATTTATATAGCCAAGAGGAATTTTTTGGGGGAAAAAAAAAAAAAAAGCATTTTTATGGAGACAAAATAAAAGTCAGTATACCCTAGGGAGCTTGGCATCTTATATGAACTTATGTGTATGTGTCCTAAGGCAAGGCGTGTATCAAAAATTATTGCTAGTGACAATGAACAGCTCCAGCGATGACTAAAGGATTTAGCACTGTCTACTGCATGAAAAAAAGAGAAATAAAAAGGGGCAGAGTCAACACTGAAAAGCTGGAGATGGAGAATAAAAGGCAATTAGTTTTGTGTTTTCTGTATAGACAAAGCTTATCCTTTCAGTAGTAGAAACTTTGGCTAGTACCAGAAGGGAGGACATGCCACTTTCAGGCAAACCCATCTGCCATAACACCTCTCAGGGATGCTCAGATCTGCACTGGTGAAATTCTAGTATAACTTTACTGCCAGGATCACAACTTGTAGAAGACTAAGAAATTTAGTTCTCAAGGAAGTAAAAAGGCACCTTGTGGAATTTTCAGGAGGACATAATTGTGTGATACTTGCTGATTGTCACTGAGTTATTGCATAAGCCAAAATACTTTTGGAAAACCACACAACCAGAAATCCCTAAGCATCCAACTACCTGAAAACATTTGGCTCTCAAACCCTAGAGATATTTAAGTGAGAGATTCAAGCAGGCTCAGTGAGCAGCTTAGAAATGAGTAAAAAAAAGGTCACTAACTTTCTTAGCAGATTAACTTTTTCCTTCTCATATTATGGTACATCCTATTGCACAGCCGTTTCTGAAATAGCTTACTATAACTGATGCAAAAAAAATTATGATTGACTCAGAAAAAGCATGCTTTAAAAAATTCAGGACAAGATATTTAGGCTAATAACATTTCTGAACAGCTTGTTTGGGAGAAACGTACGTACTTGTACACATTTGGCAAGCATGCTATATTGCATCTATGCAAAAAAAAAGAGTAAGAACAAGCAAAGCGTTACACGATATTAAATAAGAACAGATGATATTCTTGAATAATGCATTCAGCTACACTTGTTCCAATTCAGAACTGGAAAATAATTATTAACATACTATATTTAAAATATGAAATATTTAACCAAACTTAAACAAGAAGATGTTAGCAATGAAAGACTTGTTTCAGAAAGCTGTTGAACAGAAACCCATCAGAGAAAAAAAGCAAAAAACAAACTTAAGAATGACAATTGAGAACACTGAGAATGCAGGCAACAGAGCCCAAAACGTATACCAAATTGAATTTATTTCAGCCTACAGTGTATACAGATGCTTATTTTGATTTAGGACATGGTTCTTTTAAGTCTTATTCCAGTAAGTCATGTCTACATTACAAGAGTCCTGAAGCTCAGCTGGGGCAATGATGGTTATTCTGGCAGGTAAGGACAACCAAATTTTAGGCTAGTATCAGGAATGAGGACTGTCATTGATCAGCCCATGCTGGAGCATGGTGGCATGTCATTCTGGTTACACTGCCAATCAGGGCAGGAAGTGCCAGAGTGCTAAAAAAAGAGAAATACTGAAGTTTTAGTCTTCTGGTTTTAGTCTTTTGCTAGGGGAGAAAAAGCCTACTTTCTAGGCCTTTGTGTAATTTCCTACTTCATAAATGTTTTTTGCATAGCAAATAATAAATGTGAAGTACCACTGAAATTCCATTGTTATTTCAACTTTAGGATTAGATGAATATGCAAATGAAAGACATTATTTTTCTTTTAAAGCTGAATGTTCCTGCGTAGCCAGCCATGACGAAGCATCTCTAACATTATCAGTCATATAGAAAACCCTGACATGCCAGACTGTCTTCTATTCATCACAGCTATACAAACTTGAAACTAGCGTAGAGATTTAGGATTTAGCCCTACTCTGTGCAGGACTGCACATTTTCCCATTCCTAACTATCTTTTATTTTATGCATCGTAATTGAGATAAATTTGTGATACTACCATAGCCACCTGGTTATATTCAAGTTGGCTGACCTATGCAGGCCCTGTAGTCATGACAAGTTGAGGGAGCCTTAAAAACAACTAAATGTTTTAAAAGCTTTCTATATAGATTTGTCTAAGAAAATTCTTGGTAACTAGTTTTCAAATTAACCCTGACTGTATAGTGCAAGGCTGTACCTGTGTATGGTCCAAATCTCCAAACTATTCTTCTTTTTGATATGGAAAAGAAAAAAGTAAGATAACTTTGCTTGTTTGGGGTAGATGAAATTAAGAATTAATTAATATTTCAGTGATATAAATCAGAATCTTTTTATGTATTTTCAGACACAGGGAGATTTGCATTGCCCTTTAAATTTTTTTTTTTTATAGAAGTTTAGGAAATTAATCAGCTTCTTTCTTTAGAAAATCTGCATTTTGATTATGTCTTACAAAGAGTTATTTGTAAATTGATACGCATATCTAACAGGTTATGTAAGCACTGTCCCATTGTATCCTACTCAGTGGTTTTCCAGACAGAGTATAGTGATGATCTTCACAATCAGCCATAGTCCTGATTCAGCCACGAGTACGCAGAAGCTGAAGGGCACATATATCCCAGGAGTGTCAAATTTGAAATGGAGCCACAGAAGGTCAGAGTTCACATTGATTGAGCTAACTGATGCTTATCCTGTTTTAAGCAGTGAAAACATTGGCTGGACTAGCAGTACATCAACACAACCTGTACATCAGAAATCAGAAAATACTTGAGATACAGTTAGCACAAGGCCAATATTCAAACTTCAGCATTCTGAGTTGTCGAGTGGAATAGTGCATGAATGACGTTTTTTCTCTTTTGCATCAGACGATAAACAGTTAATTTGACAAAACCAAGTCTTTAACATGAAAGAGATTTCTTATGGTTTAAATTTTCACAGTGCTCTTGCTTATATTTTTGGTTACGCTGTGAGATTTATACTGGTTTAATAGAGTTATCAATATGTTTTTCTTCTAATGCCATTTACTTTTCTCACTATCTTCATGTTGTTTGAAGCCACCCTATTAATACTGAAATGTATTTGCTAATCTTTTGAATTCAAAACTGTAATCACAATGCGTTGTTTCCCTTCTTCCTTTTTCTGTAGCTTCTTTTCATGGGTTTCACTCCCTTACTGCTGCTGCTAGAGAGGGGGATTTAAAGTGACAGATAACAGCACTCGGATCAATTATTTCTGCTGTGTGCATACTTTCTGCCCATGTCTCAGACATGCTCTTTTTTTTTCCTCTTAAGTGGTTCAAACCCCTTTTAATTCGTAAGAAAAAGCATTAAGCATAACGTTTTTTTAACCATGATATGTTATGATGTCTTCTTCAAATTGTATTCCTTCCTTGTGTAGCTAGATACTGGAGCAATGGGAGCAATTAACATAACTCTGAAAACTAATTTCCTGTGGTTCTTTAACTCTGTATTTATGGCTTTCAAAAGAGTGGATCTGTACTCTAAGGATTAGTACAGTCTATAAATTTTAGTTGTCTGACTTTTCTTTTAAGGAATTAAGATAAGAAAAATTCAGTGGTGGCTGGAAATCGCAGGAAAAAAAATACTTTGTGCAGGGTTTTCCTTCTTCTACTTAAAAAAAAAACCAAAACCACCACGCTTTTAAGCTCTGTTGCAGGACTACTTAGACATCTCCTTTGCAGCTGTGTCTGTCACACCTTTCCTACCTCTTTCTGACTTTTTTGCGCCAGACTTGTGTGACCCAGAACCAGGCAACGCCCCAGTCTCACGCCTGCAGCCACGACCTGTTGCGCTGCCAGGGATCAGGGGGACGATTCGCTTAATATAGACAAAAAAAAAAAGGATTCGGTGTGTTTCGCCTAACAGCTTTAGCCAGGATGACAGACAGACAGACAGACAGACACCCCCACCCCCCCCAGCAGCAGGCAGGTGTCAGTCAATCCCAACACGCTGACGGACGGTGACCACCACAGGCCTGCAAAGACACTGCTGGTGGGAAGAAGCTGCTGGGCACCTCCGTTGGTCTAACCCGTTTCAGCTGGGATTTTCCACTACAAATAGCCCCTTTAGGGGCAGCTTAGGTCCCACCTGTTGCCAAGCGCTGGGGCATTAACGCCCCGTAATGCTCCTTGTCAGCCCTCACAGGCCGCACCTGGACCCTGCCCGCCCCCAGCCGCCATTTCAGCCCGCCTTGGGCTTTCAGCCCTCGTCTCTTGAGCCGCCGTTTAGCCCCGGACCTGCCTCGTTTCCTCGCTTTTGTCGACGGGAGCCGTCGCACAGCCCGGCTGGGCCCGGGTGCCGCCGTGGGGGTGAACTCGTCGCCCGGCCTGCGCTGCTGCTGTCGCCGCTGTCGTCGTCCCTCGGGCGGCCGCCCCGCGCCTGCGGCCCCTGTCAGGTACCCGGTTCGCGGGCCGCTCCGGGCGAGGGAAGCGGGGACGGCTGTGGGGTTTTGTTCAAGCGGGCGGCTTTTTCGTGAGGGTGTCCCTTGGGGGTTCGAGCCGGGGGTTTGAGGCTCTTTGGTCCCCTTGGTGTGCGGGGCGCTCACGGCCACGGCCGCAGCCACGCGTTTCTGCCAATCTGCGCTTGCTTTGTCTTACGGCCAGCCTCCGAGAGCACGCTTCTGCAAATGGATTGAAACCCGCGTGTGGGGCGCGGTGTTGATTTTTGGCCTTAGCCGTTTAGTTAGGAATGGGTGGTCGGCAGAGCCGCCCCTGGCGGCCTTCGCCCACGCGCGGAAAGGGCCCCGCCGCAGCCTCTCCGCGGAGCGCGCGCTCCGGCCCGCGGGCCCCCTCCTCAGCCGCCCGCCCGCCATCTCGGGCTGTGGGCCCCCCCGGTGGGATGCGGGCGTCTGGCCGGTGCTTTCGAAAGAGGGAGGCTTCAACCAGCGGCAGGGGTACCTACCGAGAATCTCGTCTGACAACAGGCGAGGGTCCTGCCACCTCAACCCAAGTTTAAGGTGTGCGGTGTGGGGTTTTTTGGGTTTGGTTGGTTTTTTTTTTTATATTGAATGTTGTGGTATTCTTTCCAAACTGCTTTTAAGCCTCAATCTAGCACCCAGTGAAGGTGGTCGGAAGGGTCCTGTTGAGCTGGAAAGGACCTTGAAAAAACATGAAATCTGAGTTCTCCCTTGAAAGATCTAACCTTTCTTTAACCTTTTGGACAAAACATGTACAGATCCCTAAGTAAACCCAAACCAAAATTATCCTGAAAGCATATATTCTATTATGCAAATTATTAAAAAACCTAAACCCAACAAACCAAACAAATCCAAACAGAAATCATCTGAAGGTTAGCTTATTTCTTTCAGTTCCTTGACTGGATGCGTATTGGGGAGACTTGCTGTTTGGTTTATCATCTCTTAGAGCCCATTTCATTTTAATGAGTTTAATTAGATTCACCTCTGGCATCTCAAGCTGCTATCAATAAGTAGCTGTACTCTGCCACAAGAATAGATGCAAATGCAAGGAATACAATTGCTCTAGTCAAGGTTTTTTGAAAATGTGATGCACAGACCATCTCCTCCCCCTTGTGATCTCTTTACATTCTATAGCAAGAAAAACAGTTGTTCACAAAGGAGTGTAAGGTATGTTTTAATGCATTTCAGCTGTCTTCTAATGTAACCTGGCAATGAAAATGATTAAAAGATTGCTAATAGTAGGGGATTTAAACATGTATTTTGCAACTGGTGATCAGAGTTTATAGCTGGGACACTTTTTTCCTTATGATTGTAAAATGGGTTACTGATTAATTTTTGTGCTTCCCTACTGCTGGCTTTATGGGCTAAGAATCTTGATTACCCTTTTAAAGTGAATGTAACCTATGTGAATAGGAAGCACTGGGGGCATGTGGCATGTTTAAACACAGAAGGGGTGAAGTTGGAGTGAAAGTATCAACATGTATGTGCTTGTTTTGGAAACTTCTGGTTCAGTGCTGAAATACTCTGTGCAGTTGTTGGCAATAAAAATGTTTATTGGTGTCTACAGCAGTTACTATACACACTGTATCACTATGTTTTCCTCCTTGTGAGGAGGGAAGGAACAACAACCCACTGCCATTGAGGGAAAAAATAGCTACTTCAGTGAACCTCTGCAGATCTTATCAGGTTGTTGGCAAAATATTTGACATTCTAACCATATCTTCTAGTGTAATCATACATTTTTATTAATAAGATGGCTCTACATGTGGAGTAGGAAAAATGTTCTGTTACAGAATTAATATATTCAGTCATTCAGGCCATGTGGAAAAAAAGTGGCTTGGAATAAAAGGAGGTTTTACCCTGTAAACTACCCACGCTGTGCTTGCTGAACCTAGAAAGCATATGCTAGTATAAGTTGTGAGAGTCCAAACTGGTTAAAATCCTGTCATAGCCGATGGTAAAAGGGAAAGAGTTGAGGATTTTTACAGGGCTGTATAAAATCTTGTGGTTCTATGCTCTGTATGTAGGTGCATGGGTGATGTAGATCATAGCAATGACTAAAAGACTTCAGGGGCATACAGTGGTCTAAGTGTGTTTGTCCATTTTCATCTGTTATGCCTAAATCCTGCTAGAGAACCATGGTGTAGTAGTCGACTCAATAGGTTTGATTTTCTGAAGAATCTGTGGCTAATTGGTCACTTACTGAATGGAGGAATTTGTTTGGGCCTGTTACACAGATGCTATGCTGCAGTGATGTTCTTGGATTTCTCAGTGTCACAGAATTGGGGATTTCTCAAAGGAATTATTTCAGGATGTCATTGGACTCTGGCAGACCCCAGGACCTCACTTTTTTTTCTGTCCTGTTTGAGGCTTGTCCCATAATTATGGGAACTAGATGTTAAAGACAGATATTGGGGAGCTTAAACTCCCTTTTCATATTTCTCCCATCCTCTTACATGTATTTTACTTTGTAGTCAGAAGACATAGGCATTAGAATTGGAATTTAGTAGACTAGCTTGAGGATATGTCATGATGCCTTTAAGCCAGTTGAAAGTATGCTGTGGAAGTTGGATGGTTCCTTAGCTGACAATCTATATGCCAGATGCTATAGCTCAGAGTGTGTCTGATGTGAAGACTTATATAACAGCACTGGCAGTGAGACAGGTTTGGCAAGAATCTTGAAAGTCAAACAAAGAAGGTGGAGGAAGGTATGGAAGTACAGAAGGACTTCTGCCAGCAGTTATGTGGCCCAGCAAGAATCAATTAGATTTTTCTTATCAAAGCTTTTGAGGCTGGTTAGAGAGCGAAATAGGTAAGGTGTGAAAGATTTCAGCTCTTGCTTATTGTGGTAGTAATTCCCAACCCTATGATGCAAACTAGATACTTTAAAATAATGTTAGGGCATGAAGGGGGAGGGGGGAAGGGTTGTGTTAAGGAATTCAGCTCTGCTAATTGCAGCTCAATTTATAGGGAATAGAATGCGAGGTGTATTAATGCCATCCTTGTCCTTCTTGCAGACTATTCAGGATGTTTTCTGTGTATGAAATTGGCTCAGCCTTGCCCTGCACACTCTCTATCTGGGCTCAGAATGGTAAGCCAAACAAATACCTTATGGGGTCCTGCATTTTAACTAGAGAGTGAAGGAAAACACTTGCTGTGCCTATAGGACTTGCTGTTTGTCTCTCCTGTTGACAGTGTTCCACTTTATATAGATGAATACACATTCACTGGAGCGATGAGCTAATGAATTTGTGAATAGTATCAGTTGACCTGAAACTACAGTTTTAGTGAGTAAACTTTTCTGGAAAAAAGGTTGTCCAACCATACTAGAAATACGGCTGTGATAGACCCAGGCAACTAGAGCTTTCTCTGCCTGCTGTTTCCTTTGGAGTTTCACTTGTGATGAATTGCCATAAATGGGGATTAGAAGGAAGAGAGTTGGGGGTATTTTTTCTTTACCCCTGTGGAAGAATTAAGTCAAGCTTAGTCCTGAATCTCACAATTTGCCATGTGTTACAGATTGTTGAGTCTCTGCAGAACCCCGTGGGCTTCAGTAAGTCACTCTGCAGGAGAACAGCTGTCTGCCTTTGCAGGACCTTAGATCTAGGCACTCTTCTTAGGATGCTGCTGTTGTCTCAGAGGGTGAATAATTTCCTTCCTCTGCCCTAAGTTTTCTCCTCATGGATCTGAAGAAGGCTCCTATGGAGATCAGGAATGGTTTCCTATGTGATGCCAGAAATATAAAACCTGGGGAGAGATTGAAGAGGTGGGATTCAAATGCAGCTTTTATTACAGACACTGTAGGAAAAACCCTCTGTTTCCTTCCTACTTTGTGTCCCACAGTCTCTTCTTAAAAAGTGCATAGTATTTGCATACTTGTATAGGACTATCTACACAGAAGGAACATACCTGCTTGTGCATAATGTCGTACCGGTACATCTGTGACTTCCAGGTTGGCTTTGACTCCTCCAGTCAGCTCAAGCAGCAGAGAACTACCCAGGGTTGATCTGTACCTAGCCTGAGACACTCTTTGAGTATATTTTATTACACAGCTACACCTATCGTGTCTTACGTAGCTGAAGTAATTTTTGGCTTTAAAAACATCCCAGGGGAGAGGAGGCCAGTGCAAGCCCATTATTTATTATTATTGCCCTTGCAATCCTGTCCTTGCTAGATTCTTTCTGAACTTCCAAACTCTCTAACCTGTCAGGTAAAACAAACCACAAATGAAGAAAGGTTAGAATGTAAAATCCCCAGGTCTGTGTTAAAGTGCTATTTTATCTACTACCAAAATTGTATGTTGCAAAGGTGAAGGGAACCATTAGAGAATGGGTGCCCTGAATGAGAAAAGATTTCAGACCCTGGACCTGGAAGCCTCCTTGTTGATTTATTTGAGAAAACTACAGTAGTTAGTACTTGATTCAGAGCAAAAATGGAGTTTCTCCACTCTTCATCTTCAAGTAAAGACGAATGAGCTTTCATAATGGACCTTGCCCTGCCAATAGGAATAAATGACTGTGATTTCTGAACGCTTTCAAGGAGACCTGGAGACTCAATATGCAAAATCTCTCATTCTATCATTGAAAGTGCAGCCTTGGATTATTACTGACAGCCAAGATGCAGTTAAAGTAAAGGTCATGCAGACTATTGACAATAATAAATTCTAAGATTTGCTATCTTTTTGCTGAGGCCTGTGTTGGGCCATGCATCAAACCTGTATTAAAAAAAAAAAGTGGTTTTCCCTCACCCAATAAAAGATGCAATGTATATTTTTCAAGCTTGCTTTCTGAAGGAGCTAGAATAGACCTCTCATTTCATGTTCTTATCTTTTAAATTAACACACTGGGGGAACTGCCCACCAGACAATCAGTTTACTCCTCTTTGCTCACCCATAATAGATAATTGAAGTTGCATGAAATGATCTCTTGCTAGTAGGTGTAGAAATCAGCATGACGGTATATTTGAATAAAGACTGAGTGTAAATACTAGAAAGTTAATCCAGTTTTCAGTGTGTAAGCCTGAGGTAAAAAAAAATCTTTAATATTGCAGGTTAAGTAATTGTTCCTAATTGGGAAATGAATATGTATTGCTTTAAAACTTGGGGCACGTGGTGGGTTTTTTTTTGCAACTTCTTCATGATTAAATGGGTAAAAAAAGTACAGAATGAACAAAACCAGTAACAATAGCTCGAGGTTTTGGTTATTGATGCTTAAAAATGCAGGTAAGAGCAACTCTGAAATTAAGCAAGACTTGATAAATGAGATATTTTAGCAGTGAAATTAAGATCTAAACCTTTGCTTTTTTGTTTTTTTTAACTTTTGATGTGGAAGCATCATTTGAGTCTTTCTTTGAATGAAATGAATGGATTTGGTTCTTATATAGAGCAGATTGAGAACCCTGGCTCTTCATTGCAGTTCTATGAGTTATTCCGAGAGGAGACAGTCCACAGGGAGCTACAGTGTAACTTGCCATATTTAGAATTACAACCTGACCCTGACATGGGGAGAATAATCTTTAGAATGAGAGGGAGCAGAAAAGTGTAGCTTTTGACCCTTTGTGCTGGGGCTAACGAAATCCATGCATGTGAAGTGCCGACTGTCATGGACAATTTTGCTATAGGAGCATTTGCCCAGTGGAGACTGGACGAACACCAGCAAGAAACGCAATTTTCAGCGGATGGTAACAACTTGCAGGCACTGGTAACTCGAAGTCTCAAACTGTGACAACCCAGTGATGAAAGATGCTATTTTCTATTGTCAGTCCCGTGGGTTGGGTTATACCCTGTACCTAGTTTGAGAGCAGTGAGATTTACATAACATGTGCATATCAGATTTTAAGATGCTGCTGAGTGTCTGAATTTGTTTATGGACATCTCACAAAGATTTTTGATGGTTTTATTTAATTGTAGTTGGAGTGGAGAAAGCAATAGTAAGGGAATGGTATTTTAAAATCTATGGCTCTAATATCACCTATTAGGTAAACAAACACATAATTAAAATACTACTTCAAACACACAGAAGAATAAGAATACATAAGGGACTTTCTATCTCACACACTGTTACCTTTAAGTCTCTTTATTGTGCTTGATTGTTGAGACCCCCCCAATACATCAATTAAACTGACATTTGTTATTTAATAAGTAAAACCAGAAAAGAACATACATTTTCAAGGTCTTTTCTCCCCTTGTATTAAAACATATAAAGCTTCTATTAGGCTCTCTATTGTGACTGTAAAATCATTGTACTCAGAACTTTTATTTTAATAGTTTGTGCAAGAGAAATATGTATTTTTAACTTAATTTCTTAATATTAAGCTATTAAATTATCCAATTACCAGTCAGTTCAGTGGGAATCAGTTTGTACTGAGACAGGGAGTGTAGGCTTTGGCTTGTAGATACAATATATAGAAACTGCAGGATATTTTCTATGATTTAAACAGTTACAGTGTTATTTCAGCAGTTACCTGATGAGGTAAGGAAGGTATATCTAGTGCCACTGCTCTGCTTTCAGACACCAAAAGTGAATGGGGTATGCACAGGGAACATTTCACAAACTGGCATGGAAATACTGAACAAAATCTGTCTACTATTACTATCAGACTCAATTTCTTCATCTGTGTGATGTGCTTACCTAGTGTATTTTAAAATGAAAGCTAAACCACAATCAACTTAGTTTTCAAGTCCTTTGATCTTCTAGACACACAGTTGGGTTATAATGTGATATTTCTTAATTCCTAATATTTAGTTTAAAAAGTTTCAGAAATTGTGAAAAAGCTAATATGCATTACTAAGGGATCCAGAATTCAGATCTGAAACTTGAGGAAAGATGACAGCTGGAATTGCAATGGGCTGCAGAAGAAAGGTCCACCTGCCTAGGCAGTATTGGGACAGTCAGGGCATATCTGTCTCCAGCTGTTTTAAAGTTCACTTTTTACAGAATATTAGAATCTAGGGCTCTGTTTTATTGTATTCTGTACATCCTCAGTTTTCACTGGTGTTACTGAAAGACCTTCAAAACCCCCCCCTATTTTTCCTTCATTTAGATTTCTTAATAATACAGAAGACAACAAGGATTAAAAAAACTGCAGGAGTGGACATGGAAGGCAGAGTATACGATGTAAACAATCTCAGTGGATGTAGTATAGTACATTGCTTTGAATAATCAGATAAAAATGTTTCATAGCTAAAGAGGGACAAAAGAAGTTTTCTTCAGATAGTAGTTGTTGGTTTGGGTTATGCGATTAGGACATTAACCTTTTTGACTGCTTTTCTAACAAGAGAAGAATAATGTGGCTAGTTGTTTGTAGCATTCCAGGTACCAAATACTAACTTTCAGAATTCATGTGAAAGAATTGAATTCAACTGAAGATTTTTTTATTAGTCTTATCCTCACTGAGCTCACCTTATGGGGAAGAGAATATTAAGCTACGTCTAGGTAGACTATCTTTTAGTAGTATGTGAATGCCTGTAGCTGTGAGAAGAAATGATTTAAACTCAGGCCAGAAAGCTTGGTTATGTATATAGGTGTGACTGAGTGCAGGAGCCAGTGTGAGTGTGATCATACGCAATGCTATAAAATATTCATTGCTAAGAATATGTAGTTTCAAATGCTGATACAAGTTAGGTCAGCATGGCAATAACAATTTTACTGTGCCTTATTGTGTTTGTGCCACATTTTGTTTAGATTATGCCTTTTTGTTGGTCTCTTGGAAGTGGCAATACTACAAATGAGTGGTTCCTATGGTAATAGCAATGTCATTCTTCTGGACCAAGCTTAGTGAGTTCTGCAAGTGTGGTAGTAAGGCTGTTTCTATATGCTAAACTGATACCATGTCATTTGAATCCCCAAGTTAATGCATTTCTTTTTATTTTGCTTTTAACCAGCTCTTAAACAGGGTGATTCTAAGCAGCTGAACGGAGGCCCTACACAAAGCTGATCTTAACTACCACATCAGATTATAAAAGAAAAAAACTAATTCCCTGTGAAAAGCTCACAAATTTCTATTGCCAGACTCCCCAAGGTAACTGTAGAGAGCTCGTATCCCCTCAGAGCTCTCCATTTGCATTACTTTCTTTTAATAAATTATACAACTTGACTTATCATGCTATCATCCAGCTGCTAAAAAATTTGTCTTGCGTGTGCCCAGAGGTAGGCTATTAGTACAAAAAAAGTTTTAACATTCCCCATTACTGCAACAGAAAATCCTGCTAACCTGAAGGATTGATGACCAATTTTGCTGGTCCTTGTCTCCCCTCTGCTGCTGCAGCAGCCTTTGGAGGTGGCTCAGGATGGGTGAGGTTGCTGCATGGCCCTGCAAAGGCTATCTCAACACATTATTGCTGTTTTCAGGCAATTAAGCTTAGGGAACAATGTGTACTCAAAATGATGTGTGTTGGAACTGAGTCTTGGAACTGTCTTTCGTCTTATTTAATGGGTCTCTTTATTCTGAACGTACCAGGGAGGCCTGTCAGCTGACCCGTGCTTTGAACCTTACCAAATGAGTTCAGAAAGTTCTGATATATTGGAGACTTTGAGTCTAAACTTAATAGTTTTATTTTACTTCTGGGATTTGCCTTGGAGTGGGGAGGGGGAGGAAATAGAGCTTTGTGTGTGGGCTTTTTCAACTTAAAGGTA
Organism: Pandion haliaetus; assembly: GCA_013401275.1. NCBI lineage: Eukaryota > Metazoa > Chordata > Aves > Accipitriformes > Pandionidae > Pandion > Pandion haliaetus. The sequence goes on from VYZV01040041.1 coordinate 18,731, forward strand.
AAAATATTTATGGCAGTTATGTAGTGTCCTAATGCATAGCGTGAGTAATGTAGGAATTGACTGAAATGTGACTGTGTACAATATTCTACTTGGGATTCTCTGTGAATTCAAAGTGAATCACAGTAACATTTCTGTTTAAGTTTTTTTTTTTGTTGAAGTTTATTACAATTAATCCACTTCTAGGCAGGTTATATCCTCTTGATGTCACTAAGGATGACTTGCTGCTATTTCTTCCCCATATCCTTCTACCACAACTTTGTATTTTTCCCATGAATAAGATACATGATAGAAACTCATTTGTAGCGCTTGCAAAGTCTTTAATTTTACATGGCTCGTCTAAGCACAGATAAAAGTCTTGCTTCCTTGTGTTTTTTACATGTAATCTAAGCACATCCCTTTTGGAACATTGTGCCTATTCTTGTGAAGAGGGGCTTTAGATTTGTTTAGGTAGGAATCCAGAAGCATTAATGTTAATTTGCAGTCCATAATCAAACATAGGCAGTATGGCATTTCCAATGATGCAGCTTTTTGTGTGTATTTGGGTTTTTCAGAGTAGTTCTGCTGTGGCAAGAAAGCTGCCAATTTCATCCTGCCAATGGTTCCAATATATCTGTACCTGCAGTCTGCTGTATGAATTCTTTATTTTATTTATGAATGCTCTTGTGGTGTCCAGAAGGGCAGCCTTGGCAAGCAGACCAGGATTGTTCTGGTAAGGTATCGAGTCATGCATCGACAATGTCCTGTCAGCACAGTGCTTAACTCTCCATGTCCAAATCTTTCCCCCATTGGGCATGCATAAGAAGGTGCAGAATAAGAGTGCAAGTGCAGGGGCTCATGATACCTTTGGAACAGCTACTTAAGACCTGTATAAACTTCTACAATATACTGTTCAGGAATCCAGTATTGTGCTTTTCTCTAGGGTGTACATAAAAGCAAACAAATGTCCACTTGGGTAAACTAGAATCTAACAGTGGGTGAGTTGTGCCCTATTCCAATTTGCTGGAGTTGCCAGTTGGATTTATGGTTTGACAGTGAAAGTGTCTTGTAGTTGGGCTCGATGATGTGTAATGATACTACATTTTGAATATAGGACACTAACAAAAGGATTCAACTGCTAAACATTGGCCACTTGTGTGGAAGCAGAGTTTCAAAGATAATGCATCTACCTGCAGTGTGCTGGTTTTCTGCCACTGACTCTTCCTAACAGTCAGATACAGAATCAAGTTGCTAATGAAGATAGTATCAGTAGCACTATGTGATGATGTGTTGTCACACAAGATACTGAAACAAAAGGCTTCCAAGGGATTCTGGGTCAGATGCCACTGAAGATCACTGAACATACACTTGTGACACCACCACCTTTTCAATTCTGTTTCAGTGTGCTGAATGTTGAGTAGAATGTGGCTGGTACCTGACTTCTCCAGAAAGAATACAACCTGTTATGAGCCAGAGGGCTAGTCAATAACTGAAAATATGCAGTAAGACCAGGCCTCAATCTCTTTGGCAAGATCCTTCCTTGCTTTAGCGAATGATACAACTAAAGCTAGTTGCTGTGTTTTAATTCCCATATACAGGGAACTGCTTAATATGTTACCAGCTTCATAGGTTATTGGTCTAAAGAGTTACCTGTAAGATGTGTCACCAAGATTAGCATCTTGCAAAAAATTCCCAGGTTTGTACAGTTGTTATATATTGCAGTGGAAGGGGCTTACTTGTTTTAAAGTTTTATGCCCCTTTCTGACATTCACCCTGTTCAACAATGCTGTGCTGTTTTCTCTTTGGGCCATTAAGTTCTGAATTATCCTTTGCTATTTTGGGGTTGTAAGATTCTGCAGAGTATTTCATATTTCCAGTGTTGTATACAATACAAATGCAGGAGATCTTCTGCAATGTGTAGATGCTTTGAGTTTGTGCCCCTTTGACAGGTAAAGGGAACTTGTTTGTTTCAAATATTAACATTCTACAAGCAAAACAAAAACTAATTTTGACAATTCTGTAAGACCAGGTACAAAATCAGATTTACAGTTGGAGAATCTAACTCGCAGCTGAAACTCTTACTTCTGTTTAAATTCAGCCATAATGTGGTTTTCCAAGAGAGTGTGAAAAGGGGAAGAGGATACATAGAGGGGCTGAGAACACCAAACACTGAAAGAACAACAAAAATTCTGAGTCGGGAGAGTTAGGAACTATTTGTTTTCTAGAGAACTGTTTTTCTTTGATCTACACTATAGATTGCAGTAATATTAAATATTACACATTGCAGGGCATAATATATAATGTATGTATTAATACATTATAAATTTATATAAAACACTATTACCTAGCATATCAAAGTACACAGTAGTTACTCTTTTTTTTTTTCTTATACTCTAGAGAAAACACCAGGGTGATACGTAACTCCCTAAAAGTGGGATAAATGGAGCTAGTTATGTTCTTGGCATAATCAGATGACTTTGTACACATCTGACTTGAAATGGCAGTATGGTCCAGCCAGAAGCCACCTGTTATTAATACTTTGAGTGTAGTGGAACATCAGGACTTAATTCTGCTTGGTGTCTATAGAATATTGCAGGAGAAAGTAATTTTGATCTGCTTTTGTTCTAATCAGCTACTGAAAATGTATGCCTGCATTTAATTTGTAAATGCAACACTTCATACACTTCCCCAAGCAGGTGATATGAACAAAGCCAACAATTTGGGATTTGCATAAATCAAATGCAAACAACCTTTGTGAAGGGTGTGACCAAATGCCATCAAAGAAATAGTATGTGGGTGGGATAGAAACTGATTTTAAGCCTCACAGTAGAGATTACTTGTAGACTTAATTTACAAAGAAAGTGAAGAAGCTGCAAATTAACTGTTGTATATCCTTTCACAAGCTCAACCACTAGCATTTAAACTGTGATTTGCAGGGTGGTGCTGACTGGCTTCTAAAAACAGTTTCTGTTGGGTACATCTGCAGCACTTGTATATTCCTGGAGTCAGTTTTGCCTAATTCTTTTTTTCCTGTACAGGGAGGTTTTTACATAGGAATCAATTCAGCTATTTGTGTGAAGAAGAGATGCAAATTCAGGCACAGGAATACTGGAAATGTCTTAAGAACAGAATATGCTCGTGTTGTACTGAGTAATTTTTTACTTTCCTGAGAAAAGGTTCTTCAGAAGCTTTGTATCTATCTGTGTTGGGGTCCGGGCTCATTCTCATTCCTCCAGGCAAGGTGTTCATAGGTGAGATTTTCACCTGCTCTGAGGGATGTTGCCAACTGCTAAGCAATGAGTGCTTGCTACTGTAGAAACTGCTGGTCTTCAGCCAGCAATGCAGTATTTGTGAGGCTAAGAGAAGCATCAGGTGAAATATTACTTTCTAGCCTAGCAAAAAGGGGATCTTGGCTAGAAACTGTAGGTTTTTCTTTGAGTGTAGGCTTTTTCAGAACTGTTTATGCATGTTATTAAATAGCTGCTGGATAAAAATCAGAAATATTCCTGAAATCAGGGCCTAGTACACTGTGCTGCTTTCATGGTCTAATAACTGGGCTGGGCGGAGAAATTCACCCTGCTCTAGGCTCATCCCCTGCACAACCTGAGCACGGCTACATGCTGTACACTTCCAGGGTCAGGGCATGGAGCACTCCTCAGCTGTCCATCCAGACATGTTCCAGCTGCTTCCCAGATCCATACTGAGGAAAGACCTGGGCACAAGGAAAGGAAAGCTGGGTGAAAAGGCTGGTGGGAGCTGCAGTGGGCTACAGCCATGTCCTGGCTGTGGGCTTGCTGGGGTCAGAGCTGCACCCTTGCTGTGGGAAACACTGCCCACACAGCTTGGCAGTAGCTAAAGGTATATTCAGGCTTTGGAATTAGCTTTGACCAGTCACTAAACCATGGGCATTTGGGCTGAGACACTTCTGAAATGGGCAAAAAGACAGGTCAAAAAAGGGGAGATGGTCTTGGGTGTTTAGTGATGTAAGAAAACTGCTGAGTCTGTTCTCTCAGATGGAAGCAGTTCAACCAGTTGTGTTCAATAGGTGATGTATTGTTTAGTGGACTGCTAATGTTTGTGCATTTTCCAAAAATACTATTCCAGGATGAAAATCATCACATAAACATGCATATAATAAGGGAGAGCCTCATTAAAAGAGAATAGGCTCCAGAAATTAGAGCCAAAACATCAATCCTTTCTTACCAAAGGACAATTAATTCCCCTTATAAAATTTGGATTCTAACTGATTATAAATGCGTTTTACTCTAAGGACTAATTTAGCAACTGGTCAGTGGCTACAATAACATCCTCATCGGTTATATGATGGATAGAGGCATCTGACACTACCTTAGCTCTTTGAAAGGTTTCCAACAGATTCCTCTGTCACTTTGTGACTGCATTTGATCCTTTGCTTTCAAAAACAGTAAGACACGTGAAGACTTTGTAGTTGCTAATGCTGCATATTTATCAAGAACAAAAAAATAGTCTACCCTGAAGCATAATACTTTCATTTATTGTTATTCAGAAGAGTAATAGTATTTCCTCATAATAATTTATTAAAGTTAGCTTAAATGAAGAATGACCTATGTGCGGGAAATCTGGGGTGAGTAGAACATCTAATTGCTTTTTTTAATGTGAATAAGGATAGTATTTTTCTTACTTTGTTTCTTCAGCCATTTTGAAGGCGAAGTATTATGCAATTTCAGAAAGAATACTAAACTGAATATCTCTTTATGTTAATAAAGAATAATTTCTACAGGTTTAATTATTTACAAAAACTAACTTTAATGCCTGAGCAGTGAGAATCTGACTGTGGTTGAGCCAGGTATAAACAGACATTTTACTAGCTTTCTACATGCAGTTGTCAGTGCAGGTTAATCCAGGTCTGACACAACCCTCAGATTCACTCTAGGGCCTCTCAGCACAGACTACTCTTATGAATAGTGTCAGGCAGTATGATGGCTTTGTGTTGGTGATGTAACACCACCACTGCATCTAGCAGAAGCTGCTACTTATTTTATTCTAGCTTGTGAACCGAAGCACATCTATAAAAACCAAACAAAAAACCAACCACAACCAAACAAAAGAAACAAAGATAAGCATCTTTACCTTTTTTAATGGGTATGTCAGCCATCATATTCGTAAGTGAAAGCTCAGACTGCCCAGGTTCAAAGACTTTCAGATACAAACTCCTCGTGTTTGCAAAACCATTTAAGTCATCAGTGAGTTAATTGTATCATCATAAAGTACAGCCTCTAAATATAACAATATAATGTATTGGAATTATCAAAATATATTTCAAAAAAGCTTTTAAGATTTCTTTTTACTTGCAGGTACTGATTTGTTCTATGACTTTATTTTTAGGAGACTAGTTCTATGTGATTTTAATTGTCTAGTATTTGTGTATAGACAAAATACAACACAAGGTTATATAATATTAGAATGTTGCAACTCATTTCTTTTTGCTGCAAAGATTACGCAATAGTAACATCACTGATTTGACATACTTCACTGAACAAAATTTAAAGCATACACTTTTCTGGAAGTGCGTTTTTTTTGGTGCATTTTCAGAATACAGTTTTTCAATTTGAAAATAATTTTAAGTCCTCCCCTTGAGCCAAATAATGTAAGTTAAGTTGCTGTTAACAGTGGTACAATGTGATTTCAACTGTCTAATAATTTTTCACCTATACTTCTTGCATGCCACTCTATAGTGGAATTTGGACACAGAGCATGAGGTTTATATAATGCTTATACTGAACTCAAGGGAGATTTTTTTTCAGTCGAGAACCAGGTATCTGGGACTCAAATGAGCAAAATCATGGCCACTGGTGTTCCCAGCCAGGTTTATCTCCTGTTTTTTTTAACTGACTGAAGGAACTTGGCTCTGAAATATCTGTATATATCTTTTAATTTGACTAATTTGTCCTGCTTGAGTACAGAAAGGAGTTTTTATGTCAGCTGAGACATCTAGAATGCAACTCGTTGCCCAAAACTCCCTGTAGCACCAATGGAAAAAAAATTAGGCCCATACTGTGGCATGTCATCTTCTCTACTTCAGACATTTGTTCTGTGGTTAAATGAACCATGAAAAAGTCTCTTTTTCTCTCCTCTTTTGACCATAAGGAGAACATAGTTTGTCACCCTACGATGTATGTATAATAGATAATATCTATAGTCTAGAGTCTGAAGCTAGGTATAGACCTCACCTCCAAGCCCCTGTCAAGTTGGTATAAGGCTTGTCATTGACTTAGGATCTGTGCATTGTGTTTCTAATGAATCACCTGGATGAATCTTAGATAATGACTGTTTAGCAAAATGTTTCTTCCTGGGTCTTAAGTATAGGACATAAAAGATTAATGATGTTAGAAAGTATTTTCTCCAAAGCAAGATATTATTGCAGCTTAGGATGATTAGTAATAACAATATATGTGAAATGATGACATGGAGCTTTGATTTCTTTATGTATCTGAACTTGCACATCAGCTATGGAAAATAGCATTTTATAAAAATTTGTTATGTTCTATAAGATGCAAAGCAAGAACATCACATTTGATGAGCTGGCCAAATGGATTTTCTTAAGTATCTTATTAAAGGAAGAATTATGCTTTATTTCTATATTCTAGGAGTTATTTTATATATAAATTTGAGTGGCCTCAGCACTTTTCTATTGTTTCTTGCCTCTATAGCATCTTTTTTTGTTTATTATGGTAAGCTACTCTTAATTATTCAGACAAAATGGGGTGAAGTATATGGCAGGATAAAATTGGGTTGGTGGAGACATCATGGACAAAGCCCTTGGCTTCAACAGGGGTACGGCCAGGAGAAAGGTGTCAAATGTGAAAAGAGTGCCCCAGAACATAGTTCTGTTCAGATCAGTATGGGTTGTTACAAGTCGAGCTCTTCAAATTAAATTCCATGCTTTGTCCTTTACAGTATGCTGTTACATAGTATAATTTAAAAGGAGAGGGTTTTATGTATTCGTCATTCAAACCTACCTCTGGAAAGATAGGCCTTTTTAAGTCTCTGAAAGCTTCCTTTAAAAAGTTCAGGACTTGCCTAAAATTCTAGCATACTACTCTTATGAAGTGGGTGTGTGCATGTACATGCATTATATAAAATACACATGGTAAACTATGGAACAATGTTATAATCTAAATTGACCTTTAACTACCTTGCCTAGTCCCCTGAAGTCACTGGTCCCACTCATTATTGCTATTCGACATTTTAAAAATAGCCTAAGAACTGAATAGTTAAGTGACAACTAGATGACTGATGTAAAATCAAATCCTGTGTTTCATTATGAGTAGTAAACTTTACTTTCTAGGATTTTTTTTAAAAAGAAAAGCCAAACAGTTTTCTATGAGAGAAAACTTGCTTATCTGACAAAACCAGAAATCTCTGATTTTAAAAGTATATCAAGAAAAGTATTCTGGATAATTCAAGAAACTCTAAAAATTGACTTTTAAATGTTATTTCTAGTAAGTGCAGCTTGACTTTGTGATACAGTTCTAGTTACCTTATTAAATGTAGTTTAATGGCTTGTGATTTAAGAACATACACCAGTGTGTGTGTATACAGAAATATACATGCATGTATGCATATAAATTCCCTGCAATTCTCTAAAAAAAACCACTTCTGTGTAAAATATCACACATTGCTTTACCAGTTGTAAATGCCTGCAAGTACAATAGTTATATAGGAGCATGAGATCATATATACTTTCTCCATAGAAAACATAAATAACATGAATACACATGCACACATTGTTAAAAGCACATTCCTGAGGTTGCAAAGTCAACAGTCCCAGATTTATGAGGTGTTAAAATGGAGGCTGTCTGCAACTTTAATGTATTCCACATGTGTATGTATTATGATATGCTTTAAATATGGGAATATAAACCACTGGTAGCTTCTGCCTCAGCAACCCCTTCCCCTTCTGACAACCCCTTCCCTTTCTGAGAAAGTGTCGTGGTTTCAGGTCAGCTCAGTTGGTAACAAAGCACCACGAAGCCGCTCGCTCACCCCCCACCCCCTCGCCTGGCCATGTTGGGATGAGGAGAAAATATGAAGGCAGGCTTGTGGGTCGAGACAAGGACTGGGAGGGATCACTCCCCACTTATGGTCATGGGCAAAAGACAGGCTCAACTTGGGGAAGAAACAAAATCCATTTCATTTACTACAAATCAAAACAAAAACAAAACACAAGGGTATTAGGAAGGGAAACTAAACATCAGAACACCTCCCCCCACCCCTCCCGCCTTCCTGGCTCAGTTCCACTCCCGACGATTTCTATCTCCTCCCCCCGGCGGCACAGGGGATGGGGGTTGAGTCAGCTCCCCACACATCGTCGCTGCCGCTCCTTTCCTCAGGGGGAAGATTCCTTACTCGTCCCCTGCTCCACCGTGGGGTCCCTCCCACGGGAGACAGCCCTTCACCAACTTCTCCAATGTGGGTCCTTTCCATGGGCTTCAGTTCTTCCCGAACTCCCCTGGTGTGGGTCCTTTTTGCGGGCTGCTCTCCAGTCTCACACTGCTTCAGCGCAGTTTTTACCATGGGGTTACGGCCATCTTCGGGAGCCTCCGCTCCACTGTCCACCCCCATGGGCTGCAGGGGGACAGCCTGCCTTCTCACTACGGGCTGCAGAGCCATCAGCCTCCTCAGGCGCCCCCTCCTCCCCTTCTACTTCCACTTCCATGACTCCAGTGTCGGCAGCGATGTTCCTCTCAGGTTTCCCCAACCCCCACACTACCGGTTCCCCTTCTTAAATATGTTCTCCCAGAGGCATTACCACCGTCATTCCCCGCCTAGAGGTGGGTCCAACACTTTGGGGCGGCGAATTCTTCCAAGCAACTTCTTAAAGGAGCTGCCTCTGCAGCCCCCCTCCCCTGCCACCAAGGAAAACAGTGCCACACAAACCCATAACAGAAAGGACTGTATATTCTTATATTGAAAAATAATTAAAATTTTTGTCATACTGTCTCTAGGAGAATGCTTGGCCTGTATCTTGAAACCTACTTACCTGTCATGTCTTAGTCTTAAGGCAATTTTTAATTTACTTATGGGTTTTTTGCCATCTTCAATATAGTTTGAGTTCTTAACACTTAAACTGGAACACCAAATTAATTACTGCATGTTATGTTTTTTTTCCTCAGTGCTTCTGCATTTCAGACAATAGATGATCAATAAGGAAATGAAATGAAATAGAAAGAGAGCTGAGAACACACAGTTAATCCACATCTATGGGAAATGAATCTCAAACAGGTCTTCAGGGCATGGCTAAAATGCCAGTAGTACTAGACTGCTGTTTCCATTCTTTTAGTCCACTACAATTTTTCTTCTGTTAGTGAGTTCTGATGGTTATTAGTAAGGACACGGTGCAGTCCTGCTGTGATAACAATCTCCTTGAAAAATGGGAAGTGACCATGAAAAAGAATCCTAGAGTTTGGTTCTGTTGTGGTTTTGGTTTCAGCCCAGCTGGTAACAAAGCACCATGAAGACCCTTGCTCACCCCCCACCCCTGCCCCTGGCCACGGTGGGATGAGGAGAAAATACAAAGGCAGGCTCCTGGGTCGAGACAAGGACTGGGAGGGATCACTCCCCACTTATGGTCACGGGCAAAAGACAGGCTCAACTTGGGGAAGAAACAAAATCCATTTCATTTACTACCAATCAAGTCAAAACAAGGCTATTAGGAAGGAAAACCAAACATCAGAACACCTCCCCCCACCCCTCCCGCCTTCCTGGCTCAGCTCCATTCCCGGTTCTCTCTCCTTCCTCCCCCCGGCAGCACAGGGGAACAGGGGATGGGGGTTGAGTCAGCTTGCCACACATCGTTGCTGCTGCTCCTTTCCTCAGAGGGAAGATTCCTCCCTTGTCCCTTGCTCCACCGTGGGGTCCCTCCCACGGGAGACAGTCCTTCACCAACTTCTCCAACGTGGTTCCTTTCCGCGGGCTGCAGTTCCTCACAAACTTCCCTGGCGCGGGTCCTTTCCGCGGGCTTCAGTTCTTCCCGAACTTCCCTGGCGCGGGTCCTTTCCGCGGGCTGCTCTCCAGTCACACACTGCTCCAGCGCGGTTTTTACCATGGAGTTACGGCCATCTTCGGGAGCCTCCGCTCCACCGTTCACCTCCATGGGCTGCAGGGGGACAGCCTGCCTTCTCACCACAGGCTGCAGGGCCATCAGCCTCCTCAGGCGCCCCTCCTCCCCCTCCTTCTTCACTGACCTTGGTATCTGCAGAGGGGTTCCTCTCACATTCCAAACCCCCCCAGACACACACTGCCGGTTCCCCTTCTTAAATCTGTTCTCCCAGAGGTGCTACCACTGTCACTGATGGGCTCGGCCTGGACCAGAGGTGGGTCTGATTCTTTGGAGCTGGGGAATCTTCTAGCAGTTTCTTAAAGGAGCCACCTCTGCAGCCCCCTCCCCCACTACCAAAGAAAACCGTGCCACACAAACCCATAACAGGTTCTCAATTTCAGAAGACAGTTCTATACTTTTGCTGTCACTTGACAGCATTATGCAAGAATATGGGTCATGTTGTCTTTGCTATCTGTGTCAATCTTATTTGTGCAGGTATAAGCGAGGATAAAGTGAGATCTTTTGGACTGCCTTACTAACCATGTTGAAACAGTATAGTCTATCATAATGCAAGTATAATGATCTAATTTGAGCTACAAAAGGCTGAAAGAATTAATCTATGCATTTGCTTATGGACCAATTGGCTAAGATTATCCTGTGTCTTGTGATACTGTTACAAAGTATAGAAGTTATCTCTAACTACTACTAAAACCATCAAAAAAGGAAAAGCAATGTCAAAAAGTCTCCATTTGCTCATACTTTCTGTATTTTTATATCTAGTGCCAACTGTTTTCTGCATATTAATTACATACGTTTTACATTGCCTATAAAGAATTCTGCATATAAAGAATTCTGCTTTGACATCTTCAAAGATGTCACTTCTCATTAAGTTCATAAAAATTCAGAGTATGAAATCTGTTGGCAGATGGGTTGAATGTATGAAGTGAAACCTGTATCTAGGTTCATAGCTGGGTGAGGACCAGAGCATTTTTGTGCTCTTGTACACACATCTGTGTCTGTATATTCACATTTATATATGTATGTGTATTCACACAGTCTCATAATCAAGATGGGGAAAATTATGTCAATGATTGAATCAGGCTTTTGTTAACTCTGCTGATATCTGCCAGTTAGATCCAGTCAAAGCAGCATATTTTTGCTGCGGACATGGATTTGGGTGCCATTTGACTTTTCAGCTGGAAGCCACCAAACAGCCAAGCTGTGGCCCCAGCTTATGGTGCTTAATATTAAATGTCATATAGATTTGTATTGTTGGTGTGGAAAGCCAAGTGTTTCTATAGCTAGGGCAAGAAAAAAGAGCTTTAGTCTGGGCATGGCTCAAGTATCACAGGTGATCTAAGGAATGTTGTTGCTATAGGGCCTTACTTCTCAGCTATATTAATGGAGGGAAAAATTTGTACTTGGTATAGCTAAAGTACTTCCACTTGCAATTACTTTGTTTTAGTTCCACTCTTCTACTTTTGATATTCTCTACGTACTTTTTATAATATATTTTACAACTGTTTGACAAAAATGCATCTCCACTAAGGATATAATTATACCATGATTTCAAAAAAGTGCCATTATGTGCTCTCTTCTAAAGAACGTAGTTCCATTCAATTAGCCCAGGAGCAGGTAACATATATTGCTTCCAGACATAAAATGCGCACACCACACCATACAGTCTTACCCAGGTCTTCACTGGCACTAGTTCAAATGCATTTCTGAGTTAGAGTTGTGTAGTAATACTGAACATGCTTTGTATTAAAACGTAACTGACTTGGAAAAGTTGGTATTAAACAGTCTACCAACAGACTGGAATTTGAAAGCATGTGAAGAAATCTGGTTTGTTTTGTTTTCCCCTTTGTGATCACAAAGGAGAGGCTGTTAGCTAGTGTCAGGGATGTTCTGGAAAAAAGTAACTCCAGAAGTAGCTGTTTGCAGGTGTAACCATGAAACTAAATTGAATTTTCAACAGTGGGCATGGTCTTACTGCAGAGAAGATAAAAGGCTTGTAGAAAAAATGGAAGGCTTGTAATTCTCTAGAGCTCTAAAGTCTTTTTTTCATGTAATTTTTCAGGTGTTACCTCAGTTATACTGAGCTATCTACAAAAGCTGGTCCCACTCAAAAACCTTCTGTTTGCAGTTTCAGCAAGTAGGGAACAAAAACCAATGTAAAACCTATGCAGATTATCCTTTTGGAAGGAAGAACATTTCTTTAAATTATGATTCTGAATCTTTTTTGGCATCGTGCTGAATAAGTAACTTGAATGGAGTACACAGTAGCTAAGGAAATGAACACTGTCCCCTGAAGACTAAACAAGCAAACAGTAGTGGGAAGAAGCACTAGTGAGTCCAAAGTCAGTGTGTTAAAATATATTGGGGACTACAGTTCATCAAAGTTGTTGAGAATTGGAGAGGACTTGGAAACAGAAGCTGTAAAAATCCTTAAAGGGCTGAAAAATGGCCTTCTCATCTTTTTTATGGGAATATGGATACTATTTGGTAAGTGTCTTCTCTGTAAAGGCACAGTAAGATAAAATGAGAGAAAGTTGAAGCCTGAAAAACTGTTTGGTTTTGTTACTCTAGTACACTTCTGATAGATAAAATTATCCTTGCAACATCTTATAGAATAATGTGATGCGTTCTGGGTTGCTGTCATACTTAGATGAAGCTGGGAAGCTACTTATTAGGGTCTCAAGTTGGAAAGGCTCCCCAGGGTTGGCCCAGTTGAAATTCTGGGGTCTGTGTTATATGGTGAGAGGTAACAGTTCAGTGTGGGTCTAGGGACCTGTGAGCAGGAGGTGAAGATAAAAGGCTGTATTGAGAGGTGCTGCTGTACCCCTTAAGTACCCAGTTAGGGAATTGTAGGGAGAAATAGGCTTCTGGTGCATTGACTTGTGCTTTCCAGTAGTAATCAATGTGTATCAAACCCCTATGCAACTTCATTTTAAAGCTTATGGCCAGATGTATCTACTGCTGGCTGTCTCCAGTGAAATGGAGTATAAATCTTAATGCTGCTATTCACGCTGATTGTAAATTTTTCTTCCTGAACGTGGATTTTTGTAGCATCTTCAGGCTGTGTGTGGGAAAAGTAACAATCCCTCTCCACTCACTTTGTGTGTTTCCATAATGCCAGTGTTTAGGAAACACGTTTCTTTGGAGCAGGTGTTGAACTTAGTTTTGCTTCATGTTTGGAGTATGTGTGTAATTGTTCTTGTTTCTTGATTATGGTATATAAAAATACAGTACTAACAAGGCATTTACTGTGCATTCTACCTACTATCACTTTATCACTTACAATACTTTCATTATTGCAGTAATTAATTACAAATGAAGTCTTTTAAACTTTTATTATGCATTATAAGGATGCAGTATACCTTTGTTTTCCGTTTACAATATTCCTTGCTTCATCTTTGTGCTCACCCTAGACATAACAAACTATTATTGATGAGCAATTACAGTACAGATTTACTGGTTACTTATAAAAGTATCTTTCAGATGACTAATTATCTGTAAACAACATATTTATCAGGGGGAGCATCAATGGCAGCCTAGAGAAGACTAATATAGTCAGCCCCTTAACTATCTTTTTCTTGATGAAAACTTGTACTTAATTTAAAATAGCAGTTTCCTCACTTGGAAAGGAGTCTAGCAACTTAGGGATTATCTATCTTGCGTTTCTTTGGATCAGTGGAGGTATATGAATGCAAAACTGGTTCAGAATTTTATCGCAGATTTATTCACTAGGGAAGACTCATTCTTGGCAGAGGTGGTCAAACAGCCTTGATGGGGATTGGAGGCAAGGGGGGCAACCAGGGTGTTGACTCCTCTTTAACAATGGCACGGAATCTGCATCTTGTCATTGTGGTATATCACTGTATGCTGATCATAATCACTGTTCTCACCAGGGCACAAACAGACTTTACTTAGGTTCTTTCTTAAACATAGATGAAGGTGCAA
>VYZV01040051.1:0-11699 GCA_013401275.1 Pandion haliaetus
TCACCAAGAATTGAGAATTTTATCATTTCGTTGTCGCTAAGCCTGAGACAGCCTCCGACCACATCTCCCACCAGTCTTTCCTTGTTCTCGAACAAGAGGTCTAGTGAGGCGCCTCCCCTGGTAGGCTCGCCTGCCAGTTGTATCAGGAAGTTATCTTCCACACACTCCAGGAACTCCTAGACTGCCTGCTCTCTGCTGTGTTGTATTTCCAGCAGGCATCTGGAAAGTTGAAGTCCCCCATGAGAACAAGGGCACACGACTGTGAGACTATTGATGAGAAGGGGAGTAGGTGGAGGGGGCTCCATCAGATTGAAAATCTCAGCAGAAGCTGGCATGGAGTGCTCTGGAAGGAGCTGCTGTTGCCTAGAGCAATGTTGCTCCAAAGGAATGCTCTCTCCTGATGCTGTAGCCCAAGTTCCTGCTTTATCAGCACTTGTACATACACAATAACAGCAGTTTCCTTGCACTCATGGTAGGGATTTGCTTTGTGAATAGTAGTGTTGCTATAGTTACATTTCCCTAATTTTCATTATTTCTCATAGTGTCCTTGTCACTCATCTAAGGATGCTGGTATTAAGCAAGCTCACAACATGTCGTTTCTGCCTTGGGAGTTATTGGTAGGTGTACTGAATGGGCTAAGAGGTACTGCAGCTGGTGCTTTGCCTTGGCTAAATCTAGTTCAACCACAAAGGAAGTTGTCAGGGAAACAGGAGCTTTTTTACGGCAGTGTGATGGGAAAGGAAAGCCTACAATCACTAGCGCACTTTTCCAAGAGGGTTAAACAGGAAGGAGAAAAAGGAATTGTCATCTCTCAAGAGAACAAATGCAGGGAGGGGAGGGAGCACAGGCAACTTCAGTTCATTGCTAGGTTGTGTAATGAGCTGGGGTGCTGGTCAGCTACTGTGCAGTCCCCATTGTGTCTGTCGCCTGGTTGAGGGTGTACTGCTCTCGGGCATTTTAGCTGGGTTTTGGTTTTTGTTTTTGAATGGTTTAATGAGCAAGCTGAATTCAGAGCAGGATCTCAAAAAGTTCACTGTCCCTCAGGTGTGCTTGTATATCTGGTGCTGTGTAGAAGGAGCAATGAATTCTGAACAGCCACATACTTCCTATGGGAGGGAGCTATGTACAGAACTCAGTTACACAGACAGACACCGAAGAGTTAAAAGTAGCTAAAAAGTAGAGCTGGTCACTGGCAGATCTTGCAGACTGACATGCAAGAGATACTCCAGACTCTGCATCTTCTCTTAAACTCCAATATTGGCTTCTCAGGCCTTGATCAATGCATAAGTGGTATTAAAACAGCAACTCTCTCATGCTACTAGGCACCAAAAAACTGTATCTCCTAATTTCAGTAGACATGCAGCTGTTGGATAGAATCTCATCCTCTCTCTGAATCAGGATTGGCATGTTAAGTCCACTGAGATGATTAAGAAATTGAAATATCTGTCATATAAGGAGAAGCTGAGAGAACCGTGGTTGTTTAGTGTGGAGAAGAGAATGCTCAGGGGGGATCATATAAATATGTACAAATTCCTAGATGGGAGGGAGTAAAGAAGTAAAGAAGGCAGAAACAGACTCCTCTTAGTGGTATCCAGTGACAGGACAAGATGCAATGGGCACAAATTGAAATACAGGGAATGCCATTTAAACACCAGAAAAAACTTTTACTCTAAGGATGGTCAGGTATCAGAACACGTTGCCTAGGCAGGCCATGGAGTCTCCATTCTTGGAGATACTCAAAACCCAGCTGAACACAGTCCTGAGCTCTAGCTGACACTGCTCTGAGTTGGGGGTTTAGACTAGATGCTCTCCAGAGGTTCCTTCCAATCTCAACTATTTTGTGGTTTTGTGATTCTGTGGTTCGGTGTTAATTGTTCCATGCTATTGGGCCTGGAGAACCATGAATGAAGTATGAGGTTCTGTTATTCCTGGTGTGCCTTAAGGAATTGACCAAGACAAGAAAAATGTATGGCACTACAGAACACTCTTCTGGTTTCACAAGCTTATTTCTAAACATACAGAGCTACATCTGTGCAGGATTATGTGCAAATCACACTTTACTGTTACATGTATCTTTATAAGTGCCATGCCCTTCCATCACACACATTACTGGACATTTAAAAGATCAATCTCATAGTGGACTGTCACCCCCAGTCTGCTTAGACTGCAAGAGTGAGGTCTCTTTTCAGTGTAGAGATCTCAGCTGGCAGACTCTGTGGAAGGATTAACCCGTTTTGGTCATTTGAACTATTATATAATTTTCTCACAAGCAAACAACTCCATTCAGCATTTCTACTGTCCAACAGAAAGAATGTTGACATGAGAACTTTTTGCTGCACTTTTTTATGTAAAGGCAAGAACTTGCAGGTGGCATAATCACCAGCAGAAAGTGGGAGCTGCCTACAGGCTCTGTCTTGCAATTAGCTGGCTATGTTTATTCTGTGGCTGGGAGGTATTCACAGCACAACACAGGCCTGAAGGGTGATCTGTAAGTGCAGCACAGCACAGGCTTGGGCCTACTCAGGTTAACTGTTTTGTGGATCACATTCCTCAATGTGCAATTATCGGGATCATTACACTGAGATATGTGACACTATCTCCAGTCCTCCTTCTGCAGATGAATCTGCAACGTACTTGACAAAAGAAACCAGTTTATAGGGATTATCAGACACTAAATATACTCCAACCCAATTAAATTCAGCTGCTCGCAGTGTTTCATAAAACCAGTTCTTGTAAAACTCCAGGAGGATTTCCCATTACTCGTAATTTTCAGTAAATGAAGAAAGTGTGTGCTTCATTCCAAAAGCACCCCTGCTTTAAGGTCAAGAGCAAGATTATTCATAAATTAAGCTCTCATCAGATTTGGACGGATCCTGTCAGATTTCTAGATACCCTTTCCTGAGGCTCACTGAGTGCTTAATTATCATTATTTTAGGATCTATAGGACCAGCAGCAGTATAGCTATATAGTTGTCAGCAGCATGCAGCACCTGCCTGGCCAGGCAAGCACTTGCTGGGCTGGAGGGAGGGCACTGCATCCTGCCAAGCCTGTCTTGGTAGCGCTTTTGAGTGAACCTCAGTGAAAGTTCATGGAGTGGTTCTGTGCCAACGGCACGAGTGACTAATTGCGACTAATGCTGTCGCAGTAGCGATTTGCCCGTAGATGGCAGTATTTACTGTTCTTTTGCAATAGTGGCAGTATTTGCATTTACTGTATTTGTTCCATCACAGAAGATTCTGTTGTTCAGTAAGGCCATAAACTCCAACCGAAAAGATGGTTAGAGAAAACATACTGACTCATGTCTCAGGCTTTCTAAGAAAATTAAAAAGAAGCCTGATTATATTAGAGCAAGTTGTAAAAATACAGGTTGGTACTTTTTAAAGTCAATTATTCAAACCTGACAATGAGCTTGTTGCCAATAGCACCCCTTTTTGGCATGTGTGGATATTTTAAGGTATCTTGCCGCTGCAGACTGGGTATTAGAGTACACAGTGCCATCAGCATGAAGTAGTCCTGGGTCCATAGAACTCAGTGAAGATGTTAAAGAAAAGAATGGGGACACTGTTTTCCCCCTAGTCACATGATTTTGTAACTTAATAGCTATAAGATGGTTTTCCTTGCTATACTTGCTTTTAAATTGAGATAAAATCGTAGATGTAAAAAACTTAGCAGCTGGTAAATGGCAGTAAAATGGCAGTAAAACAGTTGCTTACCCAGAGTAAGATGACGAGATATGCTGTTCTGTGGACAGAGCTACTGTCTGAACATACAGTATCACTGACAAGGTTTTGTGCTACAATATGAATGTGAGGACTAGCAGATGTTTACTTGTTTTGAGTGCTTGTTATGGCAGGCAGTGCCTCCAACAAATGTGTCCTTTTTGTCTGCATTTGTACTGCAGCTTGTCCTGATTGGTGACTAGATGGTAGGGTAACATGATTTAGAAATACAAATAATGATCTCGGTGCCACTTCTGACATAAGCAGTGTGACCACAGGCACAGACTGAGGTTCTGTACCATAATACATCTCTTGCATGTTAGGATGTGTGCAAGTTCCAGTCAGACAGCTTTATATGCTAAGTAATACTCTCATCAGAAATGGGCCAGAGCACTATGATCCTATTTTCTGACTGAGGAGAGATGCTTTTGAGTGTAGGCACAGAATCAGAGCTTATATCATCTGGGTTTAGTTCCCGAGTTTTCCAAAAACTCTGCAGACCTTGGACAAATCACCAGCTCCTGCCTCACTTCCCTGTGACGGAAATGGGACAGTAGATCTTCCTTTCTTTCCAGTTTAGCCTGACTTGTCAAGTACTGTGAGCTCTTTAAGAAGTGCATTCTCTCTTGTTCCAAATGAAGGTGTATCAATGAGCCTCGATGTCCATGGGAGTTTTGCATGAATAAAGAACACAGAAGTGGGACTCTCATTTGTGCTATGTACAGGGGAAAGTGGTGTATGAGCTGCTGGATGTAGCCAGATTCCGCTATACTTAAATACTTCTTAACAGTCTTCTAACTGTTCTCAGTTTATCTACACTTTGAGCTCAGTGGCCCCATCTATAAAGGATATGAGTGTACCCCAGTAGTGCAGTGTGAAAGAAGAAACCTGTGAGGCACAGAGAATCCTGTTTAAGTAGTTTGGCTTATTCAGGAAGTCTGCATCAAAGCTGGAAGTTGAATCCGTCAATCCTACCTTTAAAGGGCAAGCTGAGAACAGATGGTTCCTTAGCATTTCCAAGAGAGCATATACAGCAGCCACATCTGCTAAGCACTTTCTGGTGATGACTCATTGTTTATTTCTCCAAACGGTGTCTATGGTAGGAAGAAGTTGTGTGTATCATTTCAGTGCTTCCCTCCTCAAAATTTATCTGCTGTCTAGGCTGACTGTCAGCAGTGGAGCTCATGACCAGTACTAGTACTGAGGTGACCAGGCTTTAGCTTCAAACATGTGCAGAACCCTTGCAAGTCTGCAGTTTTCTTAAAATGTTTTCAGGCTGTGAGTCAAGAGACTTGCTCTGTAGGATCACTTTGGGACTGTAACAGATGGAGGGCCTGTCACCCCGCATGTGGTAAAGCGCATCTATCTGGCTCTGCTCAAAGTTGGTTTGAGTGGCTGTTGAGATTTTCTGTGGGTGAAAGTTTCTTCGTTATATAACAGATTATGAAATATCTAGAAGGACAGTTCTGTTTTATCTTACACTGCTAGCAGCCTTAGAGGACTAGATTTGTGTAAAAGTGTACGTCTCATCCAAAGCAAAGTTCAGTCTGAGTGAGGATGTCATTATGGGGATCATAACCATAGTATCTGTTTAAAAGCATTTAATTATTATATTCCTAGAGGATAAGAACATGGGATATGGCAGAATGTCTCACAGGTCAGTAATACCTGCTTTAGGGGAACATACAAAAGGTATCATCATCACAAAATCTGCCTTTAGAGGAAGTTTAAATATAAGCCCCAATTAATAGAAGATTATTTTCCCAAGAGCTCCTACTGGTTAGTAGATAAGTATTACAGCTGCTTTTCCATAGAAAGAAATTGAAATGAAATGCAGTGTTTTCAGAAATCTTTTTAATATCCCTGTAAAACAGGAGAAACTTCTGTCAAACAGAAAACACTTCTGCTGAACAGCTGCAAAGACGATGCACAAATGTGGAGGAACAAATAATGACATGAGGATTGTGTTCTAAATCCAAAATGCTTGTTCTAAACCACAGAAAAAAACACCTTTGCATAAAGTACAGGAATATTTTCACTGAGAAGCTTTTCAAAGTTGTTGTGGTACAAAAAGTGAATTGTGCATTCGTGTGCAGCGTAGTGCATTCATTGCATAGTAGTACATGTGCAGTAATTAAAATCAAAGTGAAAGGCCAAATACCAAATGAAGGTAACAAAGTTATGAACAAAAATTTTGTTGATGACACTTGACAAAATTGTGCAAATAGTCCCTTATATGCAACATGAAGATAGTGAATGCAGAACATATGGAGAGTAATGCTTCTGGGAAGACTCAAATTCAATGAATTTAAGACCAAACATTGAATTCTGTTTATGTTTATACCAATGGAAGTCCAGAGCTATTCCACTAATTTAGCATTACTCTGGATCTCTATCAATATTTTTGAAATTAGCATCTGGCTCACGTCATAACTTTCATTTCTATCTTTTCCTGACTTCCAGCAGACTATCTGAGGGTAGAAAGAAAAAATGGCCCTTGGCTTTAATTAGTATTGTATTACAGTGGCTTTTTCTACAAGTCATACTTTTAATTTGTATTTAATCCCTCATTCTTTCTGAACTATAAACCTCTCATTCATAACGAAAATAAACAGCTATTTTATTGTCTTGTTTCTACTGCAGTCTTACATTCAATTGCCTCTTAATATTTTCTCCTTTCTTGAAATCAAAGAAGTTTTAAAAATATGTACAATTCAGTTAAATAAGTGCTGCCATAATTTCCTATATTTAAAAGTTACTCTTCCAGTGCATATCTAATAACTTCACTTATATATATATCTCACCTTCTATGTCAAGGACTTAGAAGTAGTACTATAGAAAGGAGTACAATCTTACAAACTTGAACCTCAGATTTCTGCTCAAATCCACTCAAACGCACACTAACAGAAACACTTTTTACAAAAGAAATAAACTGTACAGAGAGTTATTTACTCTAATTTAAAGATCTGATTCAGTCCCTACTAAAACCAGTGGGACTTTCCATATATTGGTTCAGATCCTAGATAAGAATTACAAGATAATCAATGGAAAGGATCAGGGGAAGATGAAAAGTATATGCATGTCACAATGCACACACAGTCATTTCATCTGGCTTAGTATTGCATTCCTTTTTACATGGATGCAGAATGAAAGAATACTGATGCTATCTACAGCTGTTCATATTGCTGGGAAAAAAATTAATATTCCATCCAATTATTAGAACACTCTTCCCGCTTTGAAGAGAACCAGCTAGGGTTTAAAGGCATCCTATTTTTTGGTCAGTTTCTTGATTTAAGATGTCTAGTGATGGTGGTGTAAATTCCTGGTCTGGAGTGATGACTCGAATAGTTCTACATTGTTCAAGCAACCAAGGGTAAACAAACTGAGTCCTTCCACACAAAAGCATAATTAATCTTCCACCAACACCAGCAGAATCTTAGATCTTTATAGTTGCCCTCTGGAAAGTAAATCTAATTCCAAAGGCTGCTATCTCCTTGTCATAATCCCAAAATATTTTCCTAATAATTAATATGTTATTACACAGGACACACAAGTTGTTTGTGGCAATTTAACAGCAGTGTTGCAGTGCTGGATGGGTGTTTCCCCAAACCGTGAGTCAAAATTTCAATTACTTACCCAGGACATGTTAAGCAAGGTTTTGAAATGCCTTAGAAATCAGAGTAATCTAACAAAGCATGTAATATAACACTGTCTGTGCTGGCTTGACATCTCTTTAAAGCAATTGCTGAGTGATCCCTGGAGTCCAAGGGTAATAGCAACAGGGAGTCATACTGCAGTCAGTAGGAATCCATTGCTTGAAGGTTCTGAAGGACTTCCAGCACAACTTCATAACAGAATAAATACTCATCCTGTACACAGAGACACCAATGTGAAACACCTGGTTACATTCAACATAAATTCTGGACAAAGAAGGATGGACTGGATGAATGCTGTTTATAACATCAGCATCTTTGTAAGATGGATACAAAACCTTAGATATTTAAGAGCATCCTTGTTCTTTTTTTGTTCTATCACTTGTAAAACTTCAGGAATGCCTTCTTATTAAGTGCAGTACCTGTAAGCATGTGCTCAAGTCTCATTTAAGTCAGTGAAGGTTATCTGTTTTCTTAAGTTTAGTCACATGCTCAATCATTATCCTGAAGAAAAATATATCAAAGCATGTGCTAAAATATTTGCCTACAGGAAGAATTTATCCTAGTCTTGTCTTGCTTTTCTTCCCACCACCTGTTTGCTATAAATTGAGTTAGCTGCATCTTGTCTTTTCCTGTGTGAAAACTCTTTTCAGGGGTATGTTTAACTCAGCAGTAGAAGGGTTTACTGAGGTAATGATAACTCAGCAACAGCAAGAATTCAGCTGAAGGCCGCAATTTTGCAGGGAAAGGTTTATGGTATCTCACCAGTTTTGTTGGTATACCTGCTTTTCTTTTTGGTTAAAAAAAAAAGGGCAGGGGGGCATCTGGTATCTGTCCTATATTGGTGCTTTGCTTTTATTTTTATTAGTTAGTAAGGGACAGACCTTTCATATTTAAATCTAGACACCACTTGCCTGGAAGGCTGTTATTTTACTCAAATGAGAGGTCTAAAATTATGCTTTAAGCCCCAGATTTATCAAAGCATATGGATATGTACCACTAATTGAGGCTTTTAAAAATCATAATCTAGTTGAATATTGAGAACTTACCTTAGTTTGGATCATGCCAAAACGCTGATTTCTCAAATCTCTCACTATCTGCTTGATGTTGAACTATCAGAAGAGAACAGTTTTTATGATGTTGACATGCAAGTTATAAAGAAAGATTTAAGCATGTTCAGATGGGGAAGCTGTGACTCAGTTCTTCTACAAATAGGATATTTGTAGTTATTATCTTTGTTGTTTAAAACAACAAAAGCTGGGTTTATTCCATTTTGTTATGATGAATTCTACCAGGAGTTACTCTGGTCTAAGATACCCCCACATGTTGCTGACATCCATACCAGTTTGTAATACTTAACGATGATCTGTTTGATACTTACACATAAATCTTTTTCTATATAGCTGAGCAGAACTTCAACACACAGCAAAACTCCACTTCTTCCAATGCCAGTGCTGCAGTGAGCAACAATAGGTCCTGTACGGTGAACTTTTCTCATGTAACAAATAAATTTTACAAGCTGCTCAGCCACTTTGGGAGTATTGTGGTCTGGCCAAGTGGTAAACTGCAAATGACTTATAGTGCGTTTCTCTTCTGTCTGGAAGAGAAAGACCAGAAATGTTAAAAATAATCAGTCCTAAGACTGATTTTCAAGGAATTCCTCTGATAAATTTTCCTTCAGCCTCATTCTTAGTCAATTGTTTGTCAATCCTAGAATTCTTCAGCTTTTCATACTTGACCATATTAAAGTTTCTTTTAGGTTTTCAGAAATGCTTTGAGAAGACAGAGGCCTGGGAAATTTACTTCATATAATTTTGATGAGACACTGAAGTTACTCTGTTGCCCTAAAAGGATGTAGCTATCTTTGTTGGTTAGAAAGGAAAAACAAAAACATACGTTACATTAGAACATTTGAGTACTGTTTACTAAAATTGTTTTTTGTAACTGAACTAAGCCATGCTAATAGAAGAGTAGTAATATGACAGCCTTGATAGTGAGATCGTAAATGATATTCTGGCTATCAGATATAAAAGAACAATTTATGATTAGATACCCTACCATACAAACCTAATCAACTAAAAAAATGCTTACAAGAATAAACATAATGTAGATAAAATAAAGAGTATTATTAATTGAATGGTCCCGGGACAATACTTCTTGTTGCCAGCTTGCCAAAATATGCTAAGCTGAATGCAAAAGAACTACCTGGATTTTTACCATCCAAAGAATTTGGATAGATTTTTGCTAAAGTAAACCTGTGGCTATCTGTAGTAATTTGATACCGGTCCAAGACAAACATAGCAAACATAACATGTTCATTGAAACAATCACATAAAATGTCCTATCTTCCCATCTTAATAATCTTTTGGGAAGACTCTGTCAAATGCTTTACTGTGCTTCACAATCAGTGACATAAGGTGAATTGTGTTTTCTTCATATAGAGAAATTGTTTTCTTGATGGAAAAAGACACCAAGTTAGTCTGGCACAAGTATAAATCTTTTAATTATTCCATTAATTAATATGTCCTGCAGAAATTTTTGCAAAGCATTACGTAATATTGAGGCAAGACTGATGGACTTATAGTTGCCCCAATTTCCATGTTCTCACACCTGGATCCTGTATTTGTTAGGTTTCTAAAAATTTGCTGCTAGATTTGTAGTTTCACGTATATTCATGTCTTTTCATGAATGAAAAAAGTACCACTTGTTCTGAATTCTAGGATGAAAACCACCTTCTTCCCCTTCTTCCTTCCAGCTGCCATTACAGAATATAAATCCACTCTGGCAGCCCTTACTGATTTTATCTGATGAGAATAGTAAGCAATTCTGCAAAACACTGAAAACACCAGCTCTGTGACTATTAAAGGACTAATTTCGGATATTCTTATCCAAATGTATGTAATGTTGGATCCATTGCTTGTGCAATGAGCAAAGAAGCATCATTTCATTAACCCTTATTTCATGCCTGTTATTCAGATTTTTACATTACTAAAAAATACTGAGCAAATGTTACAGAAGCAGCAAACAATAACACTAGTATTTACTCATGTAAAATATCTAATCAGTTTCATCATATGTGAAAGTATTAAGCCTACTCAACTTACCTGCTTGTTGATCATTTCTACTATTCTAATTATGAAGTATTCCTCAATCTGGTAATTGTCTAGCCTGAGATGGAAATTAGCCAGGTCTATAGCGTCATGGGGAGGTTCAGGCCAGTATTGATGACATTTGACTTGACCTAGCTCCACTTCTTTTGTCATCATGGCAATCACATCTGATTCACTCTCCCAGACCATTTGCCAGAAATCAGCCATAGTGGATGGCAGAGGCCCTTGGGTTATAATATAGAAATGTTCCTCTTCTCCAACTTTCATTGTAATGTAACTTGCATTAATGTAGCCATTCTTTTCTCCCAGAGGAACTCGTGTCTTATCATCTGTACAGAAACAGAAAGTTGCTATTTCAGCTGTAGATCTGAAACAGAGTTCTACCATCTCTAGCACTCACGAGATGGGGAACCTCAGCCTCTAGCAGTAAAGTATGCCTCTGGATTTTAGGATACATTTGGCTAGTACACTAATATTAATCACTGCTAATAGGAATTCACACAAATAAATATTATGGCTCGCTGCAGCTTTATTTCTCTTAAGATACTTGCATAACACTCTGACCAGCCCTCTACTTACCATAGAATTATTTGGCAGCAATTCAAAATAGTGTATCCAACACTGCTTTTAATGTGTGGCACGGGAACATTCTCACTGGATATTTGTTAAAAAGCAGGAAACTTCTGAGAATGTATACTGTATCACCAATATAGAGAGGTAACTGTACTACAAATTTTGCATGTGTTGTCCTGCTGCTGCAGTTTAAACAAGATACCGAGGGTCCAGAATGTGTTCTCCTTCTGTCATGAAACCTCTTGGGGAATCATTGGGCAGTACATTATTTTTTGGAAATCCTTGTTAACTACAGTCATACAGCTCTTGGACTCAAATCTTCCTTGTAAAATGACTTCTCATCAGTGATAAAACTTGTTTCTGACTCAGATCAGAACTGAGCAGCTGAAAGCTCTAGTTGGATATTATGCTTTCAAATACTTCTGAAAGAATCTTTATCTTTCCAAGAGCTACAGAACTCCATGATTTCCACTGTACTTTTCAGAACTCCACTGTCACAAGCAGTACACATACCTGTACATTTAAATAGATTTCAAGAACTGCTATTATAGTTCAAGTTACACTTGCCCACAGAAATGTACATCAGTATCTCTGAGAAAGAGGGAATCATAGAATCATAGAATCATCGAATCATTTAGGTTGGA
>VYZV01040059.1:1620-13291 GCA_013401275.1 Pandion haliaetus
CATTCTGTCATGACTTCCACTGAGTGAGTCAAAAATTCTAGAAGCATTTGGTAATGGAAGACACTTTTTCCCATTTTTGTTCATCTGGGTATTTTGTCTTGCATTTACTTCAGAGACATACATTTTTTGTTAAATTCTACCGATGCTTTTTATTTTTGGTGATTCAGTATTTTGTAGGCAACTTATTTCCTTCCTTTACTTTCATTTCTGGGATTGGGTGTAGTCCACCTTATTTAGTGGAATTTTGACTATGACTCCAAAAAAGCCTTTTTTTTTAAGGGACGTTTTTTTCTTCTGTTACCAGCAGCTGAAAGAAGATTTTTCTCAGGTGAGAGCTTAGACATAGATAAAATACTGTGTCTTCAAGCAGGACTAGAAAATGGATGCACCTAAACTCAAATTTTAATCCTCAAACTCTTACCTCCTTGCTAACACATTCTAGAGATTATGAAACAGCATAGGCACATTGGGTTTTTACATTTTTGACAAGGTCCTTTCAACCTTGTGTCTTTCGTGTTTGTTTTTGACAGAATGCTCAGTCACTGAGAAGAAGAAATTGAGCGCAGGTGATTTTTAAGCACTCAGCTAGAAAGGGGCACTTGCTTCTAGTTCCTGCTTAAAAGTCATGCATTTTGCATGAGATATTTGTGGGGGAAAATACATGCAACATTCAGTGGAATTTGGACCTGAACTTAAGGAGTCATGATCATGACGCTGAAGACCTCACGCATTTGTTATTCTTTTTTGGACTCAGTTTAGTATTAATATCCTTTTTGCAGTTCAGCCAGAGAGATAGAGATCTTTCTTCTCTTACTTCCCTCCTTCTGTAGTTTTCTAGTAGGCACATACTTAGGGTATACAAGATTTGGGGTTAAAGCCACTTCAGGATGAAGATGATTGAATCTGGCTATTCTGTGTCAGAATTCTGAATGCTGAAGTACTGTAGATAAGGAGGCAGGATAGAATAGCATAGGAAAGGAAAGGTTAATTTTTAAGGAAATTGATTATATACCTGTTTTGCAGTTCTGGATTATAAAATCCAAATGGAGGACCCATCTATTTGCAGCCTCATTTAAGATCCTAAATCTAAGCAGACATAAGATTTAGGATAAACCTACCCATTCTGTATTGGTTAGTATAGATGGCTCCCACTGAGAGATTTTCTTAAAGATCATGTTTTGAGGTATATATATAAATATATACCTTTACATATGTATAGGGAATATCAATACCTTACATAGTACTGTGGCACTGTTTTAAAATTTCTTTAAGTTAGGCAGAGATGCTTCGGGATTAAGCATACAACAGTAAAGTTTGGATCACTCATCATTTTTTTGAAAATTAATCTTACGGGGTTTTGTTTTTTCCCCAGTTACATACTGACCTGTTTTGGATGTGTGGAAGGCCTTTGGTGTGCAACCTTTTGAATATTGCTTCAGTTCCACATAGTGTTTTTTTCCCATATAATGTTTTGTCTCTACAGCTGCTTTCATATGAAAGGCAGTTCCACTCTTGACAGATTTAGCATAATCTGTATGTAAGGTTTATGCTATCAGAAGGTGATTCTGATCCAAATACTGCAGATATGCTTATGGGATAAATGTTAACATGCCAATAGGGAATTCTAAAACTGTGCTTGCAAAATCTCCTGGTCAGATGTTAAAGAGGGACTGATTTGGGGAAGGTCTTGAGTTTTAATTTTGTTAGCACTTGTCTCTTCCCCATTATGCAGTTGTGCTAAGGTAAATGACAGTTACTAGTCAGTAGCAAAAAGGAAGGAGAAACAGGGGTGGACCAAGATGAAGAAAGAGGAAGAAAAGCAGAGGTCATCAAACTTGCTTCTCTTCAGATTACTGTTTTATTATCTGCTTGCTGTTAGAATGAGCAGAGGAATGATAAAAGGAGGAAAAACAAGAACTATGTGAAAACAGAATTAGAATTTAAATAGGAGAGGAGAGAAAAGCATGCATTTTAGAAGAGGGTACAGTATTTCTATCTGAAAAGTCTGGTTTCTATGGAGTCCAGTAAACCATTTGTCTTCCCATATGTTTATTGAGGAAAAATGTGTTCTTTGTAGCTCAGTAGTCTATAAGTGAGGTGGAGAAAGACTGCATTAAGGCCTTATTAAGAACAGAGAGTTCTACTTTTAATTTCTGAAATGCACACTCAAGTTTGTTTCATAATAGTGCTACATGTGGCAGACCTTTCTATTTTGCAGCAAAGTGCTTTTCTTAAACCTAACCAAAGGCTCTTACATATAAAAGTAAATAGTAACACCATAGCCTAAATATAAATAGCAAAGGAAATCTACTTTTATCAAATTAAAACTTATAAAAACTTGAACATAATATAGCAATAATCAGTCATCTTGTTGATGTTTCTAAACATTTTTAATTGTCATTATCATCGTGGGAAAATTGTGATTATAGTTTATTATAAGACCATAAACATAGTCTCCTGTTTTCCATAACTTTTCCGACACTTTTATTGACTTTTTACTGAGATTTTAATTGTTTATTTATATCAATTTTTTTTTTTAGTGCACACCAAAGTGTGGCCCAGGATTCAAACACCGAATTGTTCTGTGCAAAAGCAGCGATCTTTTAAAAACTTTTCCAGCCGCGCAATGCCAAGAGGAAAGCAAGCCGCCAGTCCGCATCCGCTGTAGTTTAGGCCGGTGTCCTCCTCCTCGCTGGGTTACTGGGGACTGGGGACAGGTAAAATAGTTCATATAACTATTTATTGCTGTTAGTCTCATACACATTAGCACCTTCTAAGGATAAGATGTTGCTGGGAGTGGATAAGGGATGGTTCACATGACTGAAACTAATAGCTTCTCCCCTGTTTGTCTCACATTGAAGTGTGGTTCTGAATGACAGTTGTCTGCTGAACTGTAAAGGATTTGCTGACAGCAATCTAGTTCCTACTGGCTGAGTTTGTGTATGCATTTTTTAAAAAAATTAAATAGTCCTTATTACAGTTTTTTTGGAAGGGGATTTGGGGATACAGCAGTGTTGCAAGGTTTAGTATTTTTAAAACACATGTAACTTCCTTGAGAAACATGATCGAAATACAAAACTAATTCCCATTTTATTAAGATACATATATAGCCACCAAAAAAACTTCGAGATCTATATAATTTTACATAAAATATGCTGAATTACTGGACAGGGAGATAAATTACAGGACAGGCTGAATAGCGCTGTCATTATGCTGTGTTTTTAAGTATGGTATACTGAGTTTCCTCCTTTCTTTATGTTCTTGCATTTCAATTATGATCAATGACCTGCTTTTAAAATAATAAATGGATGTTTCAGTTTCTAAGTTTGCTGAGTAATTTGCCACTAATGAAAAGAAACAACTTTAGCTTAACTAATGAGGGAACACTCATTTGTGGTATTACAGTCTAATCAGCTTTCCTTTTATGCTATTTGTTCAGATGCACATTTATCCTAAATTGATATTGTGCTAAACCACTGTTTAGTTATAGAAATTAAAAAATATTTTGAAACAGCAAAGTATTTTTGTTTGAAAGATAGTTTCCTTTTTCCTTAAAAAGTTCTCTAGCAGATTTGAATTCTTGTTTTCCTTGGTTTTTCTTCTTTATTCTAAAGTGACTATTTCTTTCTTGAAAACATGCACTTAAACTCAGGCATGTAATATGAAATAGTGTAAATTGTATTCATATACCTTAAATCTGAACTGTTCAGGGAGCCAACATTTCACTGTGTTTTATTTTCTTTGAAAGACAAGTGCTTGCATATACTGTCAAAAAAGAAAAATTCTAAACTATTTTATGAAAATTATTTTCTGTATTAATCAAATCTCTTCTTCAGAAGCCTGTCTTCTTTAAAATTTGTGCATGTATACTGTTTCTGATTGCTTTCCTGTTATCTTGTTTTATATATAAAAATTGGATCCAAGTTGTTTTACTTTTTTATCTTTCTTATTTTTAGTGTTCCGCACAGTGTGGTCTTGGGCAACAGATGAGAACAGTACAGTGCCTTTCATACACCGGACAAGCATCCAGCGAGTGTCCAGAAACACTTAGACCTCCATCAATGCAGCAGTGTGAAAGTAAATGTGACAGTACTCCCATTTCCAACACAGAAGGTAGGTTTGCCATCATAATGTAATTTATTCTGGAAAGAGTGAAGTGACATGGTCAGTAGTACTGCATTAATTTATTAGTAAAATTCTACATGACATCATCTCTCATTGAATGAATTTTTTACAATTATTTTCTAATTAGTCATTGTAGTTCAAAGGTGAAGTCATTAAAAACGTAAATACAGGTTGTTTGTTTAAAAAAACACGCTTACAAATACATCACCTAAGTCATGAGCAAAATACTATAGTTTTGTGTCATTAATTTTCCAGTCTCTTTATTGGTTCAATAGAAATGTCCATAATAGCAGGGGGAGCATGATACACTTCTCATCCACTGACCTTCTACTTGCTCCCATTAGGGGTTCACTTCACAAAGAAGTGGCAAAAATAGCTAATTATATGTTCATTGAAAGACTGGGACTACAGACTTAATGCTACGTGGTGCTACAAGCCTGTTCTTATACTTTGACTTACTTGTCAGCTTCTTCTAATTAACTTTTAATTTCTTGGATTTATAATGCTGTTTGAAATAATTACAGGTTTTTTTACATTATACAGTCTAAGTTAACCAGACGATTAACTAGCTTCATCATAACATATTTTTGCTAGATGATATATTAGATGATAATGTCAAAATAAGCTTACTAATGTTTATGAAAGGCTCCAGATCTGAACTCATAGATTGTCCAAGCCAACCTATTATGAAATGCTGTCTTCAAAGTAGAATTGGGGTACTACGCAGCAGAAAAAAAGTTTCCTCGTTGATTGTAAAAATTCAGAATAGTTGCTCACCAGATGAATACGTTTCATTTTGGGTGGAAGGGGAAAAGAAATAAAAAATGACCAAAACACACATGTCCAAAAAATCAAGAGATTGCACAGCAATAATAGTTGTTTTAAAACAGTTATTACCTAAATTTTGATACTCCCTAAATTTTAGACTACTAGATTGCAACGTCACCAGCACTGCTCCTTTTAACGTAACTAATTTCTGTGCAGTGTATAATGGAGTATCTTTTACACAGGTTCTCCAACTACTAGGAAATTAATATCCTATTTATATGGAACAAATACTCTGATTTTAAATTTTTAAAAAAACCAAATTTATGCTACAGTCTACCTGGATTTGGTGTTCATTCAATGCCTACTGTATCCATTCAGTCTTGTGCCATAGATTCAAAGTTGTCATAGAAATTTGTAAAATGGAGATGTCTGTGATGAATGGGAGCATACTAAAATCTTTCCAGAAATACACTGATGATTCAGTGTATGAGCACTGTAATTTATGGATTGGAAGTTTTAATTTTAAATAGAGGCTTATCATCCCAAGTTGTCATTTGAAAAATCTTAATAATAGAATTTTCCTTGGTTATTTTGATTCCCGTTTTTATGTTTAGTGCTCTCAAGTAATCTTTACATGATGATACCAGTCTAGAAAACTTTCTGCCCTTTAAAGCTCAAAGGCTAAATGATGTTTTATTTTCACAGTTGTTGACTTTTTCCAAAATAAGGACAGTAATAAAGTACTTACTTATAAGTGGGCATGATTTAGTCCCAGTCTCCTCTTAATTTCAAGATGACAAGGTCATGTTGTTACTTGTAGTCATTATGTTAGTAATTCTTCAATATGATCAGGAAAATATGCTATCTCCTATTCATAAATACAATCAGGGGTTTTCTGTGCGTGATCTGTGTACCCTGGGTGGCTGTGGACTTTACAGTGGAACTGTGCAGGGTAACTATGAGAAGCGAGCCTGTTGGCAATAGTGTTTTTCAGGGACCTGCACCGGCACTGGTAAATTTTTGGGATCCACAAACAGAAAATGTTGAAAATCACTTACATAGTATTCCAGATGGACTTCAGCTCTTTGGCCTGCACTCTGAGTGGGCCAGGTGTGAACCAGCTCTTTACTGACAGCCATGCAGTCTCATTAGTGCAGTTAGGAAGAACTGAGGGGAAAAAGGTACAGCACAGTCTCTTCCAATAGATGCAGTTCCCAACACATTGCTGCTTAGCATCCCATTTTTGCTTATGTCCCACATTGAAGGTATTTCCTGGAAACCACTGATTATTTGTAAGTGATTAAGTGGTTCAAATGGCTCAAAAGTAAATGTGATGTCAAAGTTAATTTGAAATTCAAAATACCTACATCCTTTTAGAAGAATCTTGCTGCAATCCATTAAATACTAAGGGTGCCCTATCCCAAAATTAGACAAAAATTTTGTCTTCAAGGTATTTTTCAAATACTTTTGCAAGTATTTCTTAAATATATATTCTAATTTATACACATTCCAGAGCTGCTGTTAAATACGGAATATAAGAAGCACAAACAGAATTTGCAGAATAATGTGCATGTATTGCACATTTTCTGCCTTAAAAAAATCCTCTTGGACACAAGAGGAGCTGACATCTCTTGTGTTAGTGAAGTGTTAGCCTTTAAACAAAGAGGCATATCTTTTTCAGCATACTAGAGATGACAGAAAGCTTGTAAGATTTCAAGAACTAACTAATCCTAAAGAGCACAACTATTTTTGGAAAGATAATACTTTGTAAGAAAGAAACATTGCAGTCCTGGTATTTCCTTGTGAATGTATTTGTGAGAGGGGCATACTGTGCCTGTACACTCGCTTCTGTCTCTCTCCAGGTGCAGTGGCATATGAACTGTGTATCAATATTTGGGTTCCAGGGAATGAGTCAGGTCTCTCAGATGGAGGGTTCTGACCCTTGGGAGTGCACGTATGTAGCAGAAGGTACCTGATCGCAGGCGGAGACTTTGTCCGCATGCCACCTACTAGCACTGCCTCAAGCTTTGGGCCCACTGTGGCGCAGAAGCAGTGTCAGCTGCAGCAGTGTCAGACTAGCTGAGAGGATTCCCTTCCTATTTCAGACCCCAGCAAACCTCCTGGTTCCTTTCACTTGCCAAACTCCAGTGCTCACAGCCTATGGAACCCGTTCAACAATTTCCAGACAACTTAATTTTGCTACCCCAAAATAAGAACATACATGTTTTTAAGGAAGCTTGAGCCACTCTGCAGTATAATGATCATGTTGGTAAAGTTTGGAAGAACTTTCTTGGGAAAAGTACAGGTTGTTTACGTAAAATAAGAGTCAAAATCATGGGGATACCAAAAGAGTAAAAGAAAGTTACAACATATATTGTCACATTTTACATCTGCTCTTAGTTTTCTTCAAACTCTTCATTGGTGATTTAGAATATTGTACATGGGATTTTAACAGGCTGCCACTGATGAGGGTAACACTGCATTTGCTGCTGGAAGTGAAATACAGGCAGCATGTACCACACAACTTGAAATGTATTCAAAATTATTTTATTCTCTTCAGTATATATATGTCTGCTGAATCTAGACTGCTAAAGGCCACCTGAAAACTATTTTGTCTATTTTTATGTCATTTTAGGTTTCCTTGTGTTTTGTGGGATATGTCTTTGCAGTCTCTTCAGCTGAAGGCCCAGTGACATTCTATGATTTTATTAATGTAGCATGATACTTAATGTCATAATATTGTCTGATCTAGCAACGAAGTTCAGGAATGGAGAGTTTAATACATGTACCTTACTGAAACTTATTAAAAGTAGTTACTAGGAACAAAAAGGGCTCTGCTAAACTTCTTCCATTCAACCACAGTCCTATGAAGAATAGGCTACTTCATCAGCCACCATATCTATTTCGAAACTGATTTTTAAAACAGAAGTTGTGGGCAACTTCCAGAATATTGTCTCACTGCTGTCCAAATGGCATTGGCTGAACTGGGTCCAGTTTTAGTCAAGAGCAAGAATAACTTAGAGAAACATGAAACAGGATAATTTCAAATCCCACTTCTAGCAAAAACACAGTTAGTGGCTTTACCTGTATTTAAATAAATACAATGTGTATGAGGGTTATTTTTGGGATTGAGTAAACTTTTTACTTCTCATCAAGATAAGTGAACCTTTTTATTCCTCACTTCATTTATAATTCACCATCTGCCTCTCCTGTATTCCCAGTCTTCACAAACACAAGGACTTGAAATATTTCTGGAAGAACTTGACCTCTTTTGGGAAGAGTTTTTGAAACTCTGTGAAACACAGTGACCATGTGTAGTTGCTGATAGAGAAATATGTCTCTTCCAAGCAGCTACCCCCAATGTCTTTTCTCCTGGCATCCAACTCTGTTTCCAAATGGAGAATTAAAAAATTAGAAAAGTAGTACATGAAATAACTGGATAGGTGGAGTAAAAAAGTTGCAATGAAAGCACTATATCTGTGTCAATGAAATGAAAGTTTAAATAATTTCATGACCTCTACTTATCTACCTAAAAGCGTGCATATTGTCATTTTCAGCAATACCATTCAGTACAGGCCCTGAAGTTCAGCCTCACTAATGTTTTCCTAGGTTCAAATGCTAAAAATTCTCATCTGCACTAAACTTGCTACTACAGTATGCTGGCAGCATGAATGCACTGTCCATGACTACCTGTTGCAGAGCAAAAATAACGTACTAGGAGATGGTATGTAGAAGTAAGACAAATAGGAGTAGCTGAATAGTGGTACATGCTGATAAAGTTTGTTTCAGTATTACTTTTTTCTTTTCTTACCTGTTTGGTGTGTCGTCTCTTTCATATTTGGCTTACAGACATCGTGGAGTCAAGGACTGTTGTTCTGTCAGGCCCTGGAGCAGCAGCATCCTGGCTTCCAGTCATCGCTTCTAGATAATCAATTAATACAAAAGACGATAATGGTCAAAGTGCTGCTAGTTCATCTCGTTTTTATTCACATTTTCTTTATAGCTGTTGTAGTTTGAGAAAAATTGTAGGAGGAAGCTGTTATCAAATGCAACCTTAAAAGAGTAAAAATTTACAGCATTCCTTTGAGACAAATAATTTTCTGAGAAATGAATCTAATTTCATTCTTCCCATCAATTAATTATTGTAATTCAAACTTGTGGGGTTTACTTTTTCTCCATATACACATCTTTTCCATCTTCCTACACAGGAAGCAAAGCTCCTTGCCAAAGTCCTATTTTAGTATCAGTCTGGAAGGAATATGCATATACTTTTAACTAAAAAACTGCTATCGGGCATCTATCACAATATTCACTCCAGTGCAAAGGAAATATGCAGCAGCAGCATCTGAGCTGTAGAACCTGAGTGTACCACTAGGCTCTCAGGTAGAGCTGTATCTCCAACTATATCAGAATAAGAACTGGGTGTGGACCATACTTTTCCATTCCCTGTTCCCACCTTCTTTCCACAGAAAGGAAACTGAGCCAGAGGAGAGCCACAGCATGTTCCAGCAGTGCTCCTGTAATGTACCCCAAAAAAGTCACTTTAGATACAACCTGTGTGGGATGGAAAAGAAGGAATCCTTCCTCCACATGGTTGAGCTCTTGTTCTCCCTTCCTGGGAGAGTTACCTGCCAGTATGACAAGGGCTGCTGAGGCAGTAAGCCCAGAATATAAGGAAAACACAACTATGAAAAAAAGCTCTTACATGTCCGTTACAAGCGTAACAATGGCTTTTCCTCCTGCATGAAAGACATTGTGGCTCTGTGGAACCAAGCCTAAAGTTCAATTCACCATTCAGTCCAGTCACTGAACTCGCACTGTTCGTGCATTTATTCATAACAATCTTTGTTACCTCCATCCTTGTTAGCTGCAATGCACATTCTATTTCAAGGATTCTTACAAATGCAGAGGCATGGTACCAAATAGTGTGGATCGTGTTAGATTTTAGATAACCTCTCACGTATGGATAAAATAACTCCTGAAAAAGAAGCTATAAAAGTATTGTAAGAAAAGTGACTCATTTCCTAGCTGTCTGAAGTGATCATTTATCCCAATAAATGATAATTCATCCAAGACAAAGTGGGCACACTTCTAACTGTCTGGGAGAGAAGCCCTGCAAACATTTGTATGGCTTTTTAAAATATATTGTGTGCACGAGGCTTGACTAGAAAGAATAGTTACAAAAAGGCAAGGTGGATAGAGGAGCAGCATGTTAAATGTCAAAATTTTCTCTGTACTTTATTTCTGATTTTTTCTGTTTAATGCTCTTAATTATTAGAGTGCAAAGATGTGAACAAAGTGGCATATTGCCCACTGGTGCTGAAGTTCAAATTCTGCAGTCGAGCATACTTCAGACAGATGTGCTGCAAGACCTGCCAAGGACACTGACCCACAGAAAGCACAAGAATGTGCCTTGTTATTATCATTGTGGAAGAGTGTACATCGAAGAGAGCCACACAGCGGAATGAGATTGACGTCCTTGCAAATGCATTACCCTGTGGAAAACGTAACCACTGGTCAGCCCCAGCTGACAGGATTTCAATATTATTTTAACTTCTGTGAAGTGGGATTTATTAATCCGAAGTGCTGGACACAGTATAAGGAGGGCATGCCAAATTGGAAAGATCCATACAACACATATAGAATAGCTTACTGTGGAACATTTGTGTTCTTTTGACTAAATCCAATAGTCTGTTTACCTCCTTGGACCATTCAAATAATTTTTATTATGGACTTAGCAATGACACTGAATCCATTTGTATTTAAAACTGTTTAAAATGTAGCTGTTATGACTTGGTCTACTATGGAAGTAAAGAAGAATCAAAAAAATGTTAAGTCATAGCTTAAAAATGTTAACTATTTTATCTCACAACACAGCACCACAATTTAAATTATAAAATGAGCTTGGAAATGTTATTTAAGGAGCAGAAATTTTAAAAAAATGTATTTTTCCTTCATTCCACCTAATTCCCTTTGGAGTAATCCATATTTCCTGAACACTGCTGTGAGCCATATATCTATACTAAATAGAACAACCATGAGGGACTTAGTTTTAAGAGGTGCAACAGTTATTGCAGTGGTGCATGAAATACAAGTGTGCTATGAAACGAAATGAAATCTGTGTTGCAGGTTTATAGCCATCTTACCAGTGTACAAGTGAAGCTGAGGTTTCCACTGAAAGGGAATATATTTCAATATCATGGAGGAGGCAGACTGCAACAGTGGTGAAGAGCATATTGTCAGCTCCTTCACTACTACCGTACAGTTTGCTTAGAACTTACACTTTGACTCCAGCTCACTTTTGTTTACGCCAGCCACAAAGAAGAAATCACTTTGTGGGCATCTAGGTCTGGTTTACATGTTACCTTTGACTGTCCAAAACTAAGGAATTCCAGTGCAAAAGATAAGGCTACTGTGTAATAGCAACAATCTTTTGCAAAGCTGAAAGTTAAAATGGATTCCAGNCCTTCTTTGATACCATAGTAGAAGGGCCTTTGGTTATGAGAAAGAATATGTGAATGTGCAGTTCAGGAGATAACATCAGAGTGGGCAAGGATTACAACCAAAGACTAAACGACTCGTGGAGGTATCTAGGTTCTGTTCAAATGAGAGGTCAAAAGTGTACTTGAGGCAAGAGGCCTGTTGGACTATCAGGAGTAAGGCACACTGGAAAAGGGCTGGCTAGAATGAAGTCTGGCCACCTTCACCTAAATGGTCAGGTACATATTTAAAGCTGGACCATATTTAAAGCTAGGGGAAGCTTTCAGCATGAGACTGG
>VYZV01040063.1:8813-20295 GCA_013401275.1 Pandion haliaetus
GCGGTTGAGGAATCTGGGTTAGTTCAGTGTTATGAAGAGAAGGCTCAGGGAAGATGATCTTGTCATCTCTGTCCTCACTACACTGTCCCATAAGGTAGCTGAACTCAGACTCTTCTCAGAGGTACACAGGAACAGAATGAGAGGTAATGAACAAGGCTGCAACCAGGATAAGTCCAATTGGCTATTTAGTAAACTTTTTTCACAATGAAGATCAAATGCTGGAATAGGTACGCAGAGAGTTTGGGGCATTACTACCTCTAGAAGTATTCAAAACTGGACTAGATGAGGCCTGAGCACTGATCCTTTGCTCAGGTAATTTCTGGTGATTCTTATGTAACATATTTCCCTTTGATCTAACATTCATGAAGTCTGCAATGGGATGTGCATTTAAATTTCTCCCACCTAGAGCAACATAATGAAAGCTCTACTCCAGGCAGAAAAATTCTTCATTCCCCAAATGTATTTACAAACATCTTTTTATTGTTTCAAATGACAAAGATAAAATATGCCTATAGAAAATGTGTGATTTAACTAGATTCTCCCTGTTAACACAGACTTATACAGTTCTTTTGTTTTCAAGGTGTCTTGAGTTTTATTAGGTTTTGATGTGATTTAGAAATCCAGATTACCTAAGAAATTGGGTGCCAGTGTAGGGGATAATTAGTAAATATTTGATTCCTGTTGCAGTTTCATATGCAGTGAATGAATTTAGCAATAATAGTTCCTAGCCAAAATCTACTTTATTGGGATGAAAAAATATTTTAAAGCCACCTGTCTTTTGGGTATCCTACAAATTAAATCCAGTAGATACAAAACTTGCATATGTCTGACTGCACATCCAAGGGTGTGTATCAGAAAGAGAGAAAACATCAGCATGTATAGATAATGCAGGTGTTTTAGAAGATAGTCATTTCTGTATTTGACAATTAAAAATCTGTATGCAAACTATCTTTTAAAAACAAACAGGTACGTTACTTGTAGATACAAATTTAGAAGTTTAACTATTTAATTATTACAGAAATGGGCCATTTCTTCTCTCTAAACTAAAAGAGGATCACACCCTTAGCTAATACCCTTTCCAGGTTAATTAACATTCACTGGCATTATAATGCTCCATGAGGAGAAAGATCTTTAACTTTCCAAACTTACTAAAAAAGCACTTGCTAGCTCCCTTACTTTCTCTATCCATTCTTTCTTTTCATGCAAATACTAAGAGCCTGGATACACCTCTGAGGCAGATGCAGTAGGCAGCACCACCATGGGGCTCTTCTCTCCTCGGGTGGTGGGAACAGACATCACACCAGGCACAACTAACAGGGAAACTACAGTCTTGTGCTGGATGTGGCTTAAAGTACTTCAAAAGAGGTAGCTGATAAAATTGCAGTTAATTTGCTAATAAACCAAACCAACTTCCAGCAAATTTTTCTTCCTGCTGCTGCTGTTTCCTCCAGGAGGAATGACACCAGCTATGACTGCTCAGCAGGCAGCTCCTCTGTACCTACACATCTCTTCCTGAGCTCCCACTCCAAGTGCTAGTTACCACAGCTGTGGCAACATGGCCCTAGAAGTTATAAGATCCAGATATTCTACCTTATCAGTAAATCTGCCCTTTCAGTTTTGTTCAGATGGCTTACTATTTGTAAGGGAAACTATAAACTTTACAATCTCAATAACAAAGTTTTAAAACTTTCACATGGGCAGAATAAAGCTTCTATAGGATATAGGATTTTCAGTTATGATAATCCAAGGACTTCGATTTAGAGTTTACTAACACTGAATATTTCTCCTACAGCAGGTTTTATCCATTGCACATCATTGTTACTCAGTCACAGAAGTTTCTTTAGCATGATAACACTTCTTACAGTAATTAATTCCTAATCTATATAGATTTCAAAATTCTACTAGTATTTCAAAAAGAATAGAAAAGCATCTCACTTATTGCATTGCGTATCACATATATTCTGTTTATAATATGGTTTCCATAGATGTGCCACTCCCTGATCATTAATGTAGCTTGCTGATACTTTTAAGTGTGAGATAGCTCTATACTTAATGCCACATGTAGGAAAATAATCAAATACATATCTATCAAATTATGTAATACAAGAATCAGTGTTATATCATATAATTAAAGACTGTGTGAGGTAAATGCTGCATGAACAACCAAAACTTCCATTTTTGAATCTCTCTAGTATTTGGACCAAGGAAAATGGGAAACCTTCTTTTGATTTGGAAAAAACACCCCCCCCAAGCATGAAACCAATATTGTACATCAGCTCTACTGTGATATGAATGTAATTTCTCTGGCAATCCAATTCTTTGAGATTTTCTCAATATTCTTAAAAAAAAATATATTGGATAAATATTGTCACAAGCTAATAAAAAAAAATCATTTTCTCTATATAGAAGTGACTTTTTTCCTAAAGTAAGTGACAGTAAAATCTAAGCTAAATTATAGCAAAAATACAGTTTAAACTTAAAAAAAGTTTGAGACTAAATCAATTTAAACAAGTCATCTCACAAAAATGTTTTAGTTGAACATGATACCCTACTTATTAGATTTCTTTTTAGCATCCTACATACTTTCTTCAGACAGAAAAGCATCCCTATTGCAAGATGAAGAATCTATATTGAGTAGTTTGGCATGTATAAAACCTTATCACTTTGAATGATGTATTGCACCTTCCTTGCATCCAAAGGAGTTCTAGACAAGACTATATTTAAGATTCCACTTCTGAATTTTCTTATTACCAACAGCACGCCCATTTCTTTTCACACTTCATTGTAGCCTGCAAGTCCAGTAAATATAGTATTATTACTGTTAGCAATAGGATTCAGGGACTGCATTAACTCTGCAAGGCCTCAGACTTAGAACTTGTCAGGCTTCACTTGGCATGACTTGCCTGTGGCTTTTGTTTTAACTTGTTTAGCTGTGATGGTAATTGTTTAATGACTAGGTGAATATTACCTAATTAGTTTTAGTTTTATCTTAGCTTTGAGCAATTGTGTTGTATAAAGCCTACTGTTACAGTAATTTTGATACGTATCTGTAATTAACAGATAGTAATAACGAGTAGCCTTCCTGTGCAGAGTGAACTAAGACCCTAGAATAAAAATGCAGAACAGAGAAGTACAGTGTTAGATAATCCTAAAGGCCCTGAAAGTACCAGCACATGATGAAACCAGAAACCTTCAGCTAGATAGGGCTTTCATTGGTCAATTATTGGTCATTAAAGGAAAGCCACCTTGAGAGCTGGGCAAAACCAATTTTAGGGATATTAAAGAACATACATCCAACATATGTAAAATATAGCATGTAGGGCAAATTTTTTGTATTTGTGGAATTGCAGACCAACAAAGAAGAAGTGAAGCATACAGATCTGGAATAACAAAAAATAGCTCCCAGCAGACCCTAGAATGAGTAGTAATTTTCATCCTCAACATCATAATCTTCTTGGTGAAATAATCAGGATACTGATGATTTATCATAATCCTCCCCTACTTATTTTGAGGGAGACTAGCAACAGCGACCTTAAGATACAAAAGGAGCATAGGCTAGGTAAGTACATGGAAAACATCAGTATGTTCCCAAGAATTCTACATGTATTAAAAGTGTGTCATTGTAATTGGCCTAATAATAGCCATTTGATGAGTTTGCAAAGATTTTTAATTAGACTGTATATACACATTTGATGCATATTTCTGGTGTGTTTATTTTTTTCCACAGAAATTTCACAGGATCTTTGGTTTGCTACCCCACTCTTGAAGCTTGGTCTAAAAAGCCATAGCTTGATCAGGAATTACTGCAAACCTTCTGCCACAGACTGTTGATTTCTTCTCTATACATTTCACTATATCCTGAAATTCAGATCCACAGATATTGCTGATTTAGTTCTCCACACTGGAAATACTTAAACTCATTAATCATTTGAATCCAATTGTTCGAATATGGCTAGATATATATCCTGTGGCACTTTTTTTTCAAACTGAAAAAGCCCATAAAGCAGGTAATAAATATGCAAAAGGACCTTTTTCAAAGAATAACTGAGGAAAAATAAACCAAAAAATGTTAATGAGAATGTCATACAAGAACCACCAAAGCAAAATTCCAGTCTTTCATTTCACACTATCAACTATTTAAAGCAATAACAAAAAAAATGTCATCTTTCCTTTCCAGTTTTCCACTATGAAGCAAAATACCAATAGGTTTTGCATAACAATTGAAGAAAACACATTTAGGCATACAAAAAGTCTATACAAAAATTACAACAAAGAAGCATTAAGTCAAGTATCACAAACTCATGAGAGTAAACATTTACTCTGACTACTAACTGTAAGTGTATTGTAGTAAAAATGCTACTAAACAGGGAGGGGAATAAGGTATCTATTTTAATCTATTTATGTACAATAATAATCAAGCCATTTTGCATCTGATGAATAACATTCTGCTAACGATTTTTAACCTTAAGAGTATTCTTAAAACCAGAAACTGAGAATACTAACCTGAAAATTTACATTCAGATGGAAATAATGGATTTGTAAACCTGTAGGTTACCTTTATACCTAGTGCACTGCAGATACCTTAATGATATAACTTCCTGAAATCTGCAGCTCAACTGCAATCATGGGACACAACAATTTATTTAAACACGTCTCCATAGTTCTAGAATTTTAGAATAAATGTAAAATTCTTAACTCGGTATAAAGTACTAAGGTCTGAGATTATGTCCAGGTCACCTTTCAAAAAGCCCAACAGAAACAGAAGAAAAACACATTAATTTCAATAGCAACAAATAACTTCACAGTACATTTATTAAGACAAAGGCAACTCCAAGGAGTTGTTTACAGTTTATAAAGCATCTAATATAATTGGGTTTATAATTTTACAGAGATAAAATTAAAAACTTTGAACTAATTTTAAACATTAGCTGTTTATGTAACACCTATGTTAAAAGAGCTCATTGCCTTACTTTTTTTTCTTTTATTATTCTTCTTTGTCACAGAGCTCTAGATTTAAGAAAGTGGTAAAGACAAAAGGGTGCATACATCCTGTTATCACCTTCCAGCCTTATATGCTGTTTATAATTTACAAGCCTGATAGCAGTGTGATGGATCCCTGACAGATTTCTTGGACAAAATGGGCAAGTCCTTATACCTGTGCATGCCAGGCAATACATTTTCACATTCATGGCCTTCCTCTACGGATCAGCTCTGTCTCCTGCTTCGAAGAAGCTTATTTCTCTTAACATTTATCAGTAAGATAGGAGCATATGGTGTCAGTCCAACAGGTGCTGATCATTTCTCTGATATTTGAATCAATTTATCATTAGTTAGAAAAAGAGAAACCTGCATGAGATACAATCTGAAGTTAACACAGTGATAGAAAAGGTTGTGAAAGAGAATATGTATAAAACAAATAAGGATGAAAACACAGCCAGTTTGTTGCTGCTGTCTTCTGGACTGTTTATTAAGACTGGATTTATACACCTTTTCTTTTTNAAACAAAGAGAGGGTAAAAATCTCCTTGAACATTGGTGA
This sequence comes from Pandion haliaetus, assembly GCA_013401275.1. Taxonomy (NCBI): domain Eukaryota; kingdom Metazoa; phylum Chordata; class Aves; order Accipitriformes; family Pandionidae; genus Pandion; species Pandion haliaetus. The sequence goes on from VYZV01040063.1 coordinate 14,352, forward strand.
CAGTTTCCTATAAAGGTTGTAACTTTTCAATACAGAAATAGAATAAGCATAGCCTACAAACAAATGGTTTGAGAGAGCTACCTCAGTAATGTTGGTTCCAACACATTTTAAAACCAAAGTGAAAGAGGCCAGAGACTGCTGAAGCAGAATTTGTGCTTGTTGAAAAGAGAGCCAAGCAAGTATCTGAACAATATACTGCTATGCTAGATGTGAATTTGAACACTCAAGAAGGAGCAAGGTACAGAAAGTTTATAAGGTCATTCCTACATGATTGCTGTAAACTACAAGAGGCTGAATACCACTGATGCAAGACAAAAAGGTTACAAACAGCTGGCCCAAGGCTAAAAATGAAAAAGTAATAGCTCAAAGGCTAACCTGGTGCAGGACATAAGGTTACTACTGTAAATCAAAAGCAGGTCTCTCCAGAGAAAGGGAAGGGGAGTGATAATGAAAGAAATGTGAAGCCTGACCACTGAGTATGAAATACAGACTGATTCAGATTTTTGTGGTAACCTGATTTACTGGTGGAATAACGTATCATTTTGCTGAACACACTTCTGTTTAAAACTGATGCAAATGACTCCAGAATCAAGCCCCCAGGGCAAACAGATAACACATCTTGAAAGAGCTTGGGGGTTACAAAATACGCAAATCTTGTCTCAACGGAGACAAGTGAAAATAAGCATTTTTCCCTAAGGGGGAGTTTCATATTTTTTCCAGTAACTGTAAATATCGGTAAGTTGAACACTACCAGAGAAATGGTGACTTTATTAATTCTTTACAATGCATTAGCCTGATTAAAACGATGACTTAGGCATGAATTCTCCATCCTATCAGGCTGCTCTTGAAGCAGAGATCAGAGTTGGGCAAGAGATACATACCCAATGAAGTTGTCTTAATTGGAAGCATCAGCAGGCATTGTCATGGGGGGGAAGAAAAGGCCTATCAAGGCTGTTCTTGTTTTAGCCGTGCTGTTGTGGGTTCATCATTGTATGGCTACTGGAACTCACTGACTGCTTTATAAATAAATTAATTCCTCTTGGAAAACACAATTTTACATTTTGCAGAATTTAAGAACAAAAGAGACCTCAAGTCTGGATGCTGTAGGCCCTAAAAGTACCCCAATTACTCCTATATAAAGAGTCTAACAGTTAAGGCTATGCTAAAGAACTTATTATGTAGTTATTCAGAGAAATTAATAGATGAAAAAGGGCAGTGTAGTCTAAGCAGTTCAGGTATCTTGCTGACAAATAGTTCCTTGAGTTACAGGCTCTCTAACCAATGACCAAAAAGATAATATCATATATTGTGGTCACCTAAATTTTGAAAATAAAAATTTGAAGAAGGATAATAGGTGAGGAATTTCTTATTACACATATCTTACAAACTATTATCTACAACAGAGTTAAAGAGGTACTTTACAAGCTTTCCCTAAGCAAAATTGTAATCCTTTCTCCTCTTAGGATCTACAATGAAATATATAGGAAAGATGCAATGATGAAAAAGACTACATGACTAAATTTAATGTAAGTATTCTTTTTGCGCACTTAAACTAATCTCTGTTCCAAGTAATTGGGTGTGTTATAACATTCATAGCGGCGTTAGATTCTCATGTAAGTGAGAGTCTGAATGTATACAGATGTTTAGATGCAAAGTACCTTTATCAGTAACTCTGGAATTTATTGTTTCCTAGAGGCTTTGATATATCTCATGTCATGACAGATTGTCAAAGTTCTCTGCATCAGCTGAACTGTAGAAACTGCATATGGTGTCTTAGACTGAGGCAAGCACAAGGTATTGCATCTTAGCTTAACCCTCTTTCATCAAAAGCTGTGCCTGCATTTAATGCAGAAATATCTATAAGATCAACAGTTATTCATTAAATATAATAGGCCATTGGGGAAAAAATACACAAAAGAACAGTTTGTGTCAACTGTATTAGCCTACCACATACTGAAGATCTTTAGGTTGGTAAAAACAAAACCATGTCATTGTTGAGTAGTCTATGCCACATCAGACAGGCTGTCAAAAACAGAATAATGATGCTGTAAGCTTATGTTCACAACAGGGAGATGCTACAGGTCTGTAGCTGTTGGCTGCTCCAACCACCATATCTTAATTTTTTTTTCAGTTCTGCCTCCTTTGACTTCTAGTGGATAGTCCAACCAACATAACATTTTTCATGTCAACTCCTTGCAAATATCAGTGAGCAGTGCAGGCAGGGGCTGCGGTGATGAAGCCTTGGGCACCAGCGTGCCCAGTGGAGCTGGTGGGACAGCATGGTGCCCTTACTCCCTGACCAGACCCTATACTGCGATCCCTAGTGAGGCAAACCAGGCTGGACTAGGGTTAGTAACCAGGGCCAGCCACAACTCACCATTGCCACATGCTGCTGCAGGTCCTGGGCAGGCCCCTTGCCTATCCAGGAAGTCAAGTCAGCAAGGGAATATTGAGATCAGGAAAACTGGATACGGGCATGACTGCAACATAGCTCAGGCTCTTGCCTGTGGTCCATAAATGTCAATCCCAAGACAATGCATGGAGACCCCAGACAAGGCTTATCACAACACCACAATTTAGCTGTTTTTCACTAAAGTCTGATTCAAGGTTACACAGCAACATAGGAGAGCTGACCTTGAACACAGGTAGCCTATTCCATAGGTGTAGGGAGAAGAAGATGCAGAGCCAGGTATTGAACTCAAGACCTAGGTACAAACTATCCCCACTAGACTGCCTGAAACTTGTTAGCTGGGCAGTTGGCATGGAGTGTTTCCTGACTGCTGGTACATCAGCATCACAGCTTGGAGTGATTTTAGCTTAAACACCCCTGTTTCTCGTGCAAACTTACATTGCTGTAGGTGATATGCTCCACCTCTACATAATCTCTACATCAGTTGTTACAGTCGAAGGTTTGGAAAGGCATCCAAAAGTAATTTCTGCCTGCTAGGGAAAAACAATGCTCCATCTGTCAAGATTTCTTCTACCATTCTTTATAGATGGTTCACATGGACAACTGGGATTTCTTTCCTTATTTTGAACATGTAACTGAAAATTGGGATTGCAGAAAAATGGACTGCAAAACCAGACCATTTTTAGACTTGGAATAGAATTACAAGTACCAGAGACATACATAGTATGATATGAAAACTAAATAAATTGTTAAAGAAATTTTCATGTGTCAGCTGTGAGGTAGTAACTGACCTTGTAAATTCTGAGTCAATTTCAAAAGACATAAAACAGATCAGGATAAATCATCACTGTCAAAACATGAACAAAACTTCCCAATTCACACAATCCAATATAGTTGTATATATTCATGCTAGAACTTGACCATTATCTGGACTACACTATTATTCATGTAAATTTCCCCAGGACACACACTTCTGCTATGTGGAAAGTTGTAAACATATTAGACACTTAATAATATGAAGCTTCCCCTTTTTATTCTTCTACCTAACATCTTTGTAATCATAGGTTCTCGGCTCACAAAGGTATCCAAGCAGTTAGCAATTGGAAAGTACTGAAGCATCCTAGATAGGCTATTAGTATTGTTGTACAACACAGGTTGTGGCATCAAGTTGCAGAATGGGCCAGATTCACGAGCCCCCTCCAGTTGCTTTCCACTGCTTTGGTAATGGAAAACAGCCATAAACCCACTTTAGCTGAACATTTAAGCTGGGTCTATGGTTATTTTGCACTGTCTGAGAAGCACAAAGCAGCTGGAGCCTACTAACAAATCTGGCTTTCTATTTATGTATTCTGGTAGTGAGGGATTAATTTTCAGACCATATGCAATTGCTTACTGGTGAGAAAGGTTTTTATACTTTCCACATAGATATTATGCAATATAACATTTTAAGAGGGTGTATTAGTACAAGCTGGGAGTGATTCAAATCAGACACACGCGGTGTTATAAAGTCAAACACTTTCCTTTTCTAATTTAAAATTGTTTTCTCATAGAATAAATAATATTTTACCCTTGAAGGGTTTTCTTTCTCTCATTTACAGAAAGACCAGATGGGTCTCACAGGTCATTCACAGTTATGAAAGAAACAACACCAAAAACCCCTTTTCAGAGGTGAGATCTTGTATTCTTTACTGGAAAACAAATTATTTGCTTGGATGAAAACCTTTTGTATTCCAATGTAATTGCTAATATCTGCGGGGTGTCCTGGAAAATGAGATGCTTTGTATCAAAGAGTTGTAAACTTATCCCTATGCATAAAATCTAAATAAATAAATTGGAGCAGACCTCAAAGTATCATGCAGGGAGGAGATACAAGGAATACAGCTGTGAAATCAGTGGAAAACCTCAAGTGGTAACAAGTGGACAAGATAATATTATTTCACAGTGGGACAGGGGTGATCTGGCTATATGGGGTTTTTTTGTTATTGTTGTTAAAAGAAAGATGAGGAGAGAGGTTCTCTCTGGACATATTTTATAAAGAATCTTAAACTACTTCCTGCTGTTGCAGTAAAAATAGCTGCTATTGGAAGAGTCCATCAAGGACGGATTATTTTTCTCAGGCTATAAAGATTATTTTTCTTGATTAGTTTTCTAAAATTAAAAATTTGGTAAGTTATTTTACATACATCAGAAGACAGTACGAGCAAAAGAATTACAGTCTCATCAAGAATATCCTAAATTAAATATTTGATGAAGGTGTGAATTCCTTCCCTCTGAAGTTTGAAGAAGCCATTTATGGCCATGGTGAAAACATGACTAAAAGAAGTGCATTTACAAATAGGACTGATTTATGTATTCTTTAAGGAATAAGAACAAAGCTCAGCAAGACTTTTGTCTGAGAGAACTATCTCACACTTTCTTTCAGCAGAATATGTAAAGCATGTGATCAACCAAGATACTGTAATTCATGAATATTATAGAAAAATAGATCCCATTTAATGGACCTCTGCTGTCACTGACTTCAGTGCTTTCACCTATGCAAAACTTACTTTCTTCAGAGAATGAAGGTGCATAAGACTAGCATAAGACGTGGGAACAGCTATTGGTGTTACAAGATTGATTTCATCAGCCTTGGCACAGGCCTCTGTAACACAGACCTCTGCAGATCAGAGAGCTCAGGGCAACAGAAACCTAATGTTCAGGATCACACTGCACAAGCTCTGCATCTGCTGTGGAATTACATGAATGGTGCCACTGAAGTATCTACTTTGGCCTATCTGCTATAAATGAAACCTACCAGCTCACACATGTCTACGTTCCAGATAAGTGCCTTGATCAGATGAATCCTACACATGGTGGGATTCTCAGAGGTGTGGCATAAGAAGATGTAAAAGAGAAGTGTAAGAGAGAAAATTACTTTCTCAAAAAATGATCAGTGAATACAAGGATACATGAGGAAAGTCACAGACAGGCTGAGCTTCAAAACTAGCACCTATAGCAAAAATAGTTAAAAGTTTAATGTGATAGAAGTTGGACAGATTAGCAAGAAGGGAGAAATTATCTTTTGAATGTAGAAAAGAAAAATAAACCTCACAAGAATTTTGACCCAACTTTTGACAGAGTTGAGAAGGCAGGAAAGGAGATGATTTAGCTTCAAGTATGTATACAGAGCAATGCACGTGATTCTTCAGGGATTCAAAAGTTCATGGTGTTCTGCAGGGATTTTGTCTTTTCTTTCCACTTGGTTTCACATAGCTCTAGTGATTAGTAAAAGTTAAGCTCAGGCCAGTGATGCCAAGCAAGAATTACTCTCTCCTGCATTTAAGTAAACTTTTTTAAATTCACTACTACTCTCACCAGGGCCACATAACTTCCACTTTGGTCTGGGAGAACAAACTTATATCTGGTAATACTGTAGTCAGAAATTTCCCATCTGATTACAAAGTGCTCTTCACACTCAATGCCACTGTACACATTTCAAACAGTCTAGATGTTTACACAACTGCTACTTAAAAAAAAAAAAAAAAATTTGAAAAA